>APFE031112435.1:44821-77260 GCA_000404065.3 Pinus taeda | reverse complement strand
AGGGATGAATTTTCGATAGTTTTAATGAGCCAAACAAGACAAGCGCTCGATCTTTTTGTGTAATAATCCCTCAAGTCCAAAAATATTAAAATATAGAGGAGGGATAGCACTTCCGATGACTTTAACGAGCCGGAAAGGCCAATCGCTCAACAATCTTTTCATATTTTACGAGTCAGTTGAAAAGAGCTTAAAGGAGACTCGTTTTCCGAGGAATGAGTGATGATTTTGTGTAGCGTTTGATTCCTGGTAAGGTTTGGAATTTTCCAATCATGGCAGTGTCACAGGGATGGCTAACAGAATCACTCTTCACAGATGTTCCTCAAAAGCGGTAAACAATCAAATGGAGGTGAATGATCGGCTAAAACAGAGTGGAGGTGATGATGAGAACACGACCAAGGCTCAAAAGATGATGATAATGCATTCAAAATGGTTATTTACCGAGGATCGGTTCGTTTTTTAATGAGCTTAAACTCTGGGGGAAACATTTACTCACTGCTTATGTTTATTTTTTAACGAGCTTGAATTTCGCGTTAAAACTACTCGTGCAGGTCATATAATAAGGATATCTCATCTAAGATGCCATTTTTTATGGAGCTTGCACCTTTTAAAGCTTTGTCCTGGATCCTTTCTTTATGCAAGCTAGGAAACTACCAATCCTACGAGTTTAAAGGGTTAGAGGACCTACAAATTTAAAAAAATAAATGGTCGCTCTTCGCTTGCATGCAAAAAGGTTTGCATGCCCCCGGGTATAATGAAAAATTTCTAGGTTAACATATAGAAGCTCTTACTTTCGCAAGATAGTTTCCATCCACGTTGCAAATAGAAACGCTTCCTGGCTTAGTCCATTTGGACCAGGGTGGTTCTAAATCCAAACCTCCTAACCTTGATGAGGGAATCTTATTCTGGTCTAACTCCCTTTTCCTGTAAGGACGGGTGTCGGATCAGTCATCTTCCTCCACAGAAACCTACTTTATACCTAGAGTTTCCCTGCCGAAGCAGGCCAGGGTGCATGGCCCCTGGGTTTTAGCCACATCCTCTTGAATCACTTGCGCTCATTAGGTGGACGGACTGGAGATCGATGAGACATTCCTTGCATGGAAAGACCATTTAGGGATGGAATTTGACTATTTTCTATGTGTGAATCGGGGAATGACAGCTGGTCTACGAGCTTGACCACTCTGCCTTCATGCAGAAAACACATTACTCTAAAGAGTGAGGAGACGACGGCTCCCATGCAATAAATATAGTCACGCCCAAGGAGTAGATTATAATCTAGGGGTCCTTGGACTACCATCATGTTCATGTGAACGGTTTTCCTTCTCAAAGTAATGGGCACATTCGGAAGGATCACTAACGGTCGACTGGTTCCTTTGTCAAAGCCTGTTAGATTTCTCATTTCAGGCAGAAGTGATGGTGAACCAAGCACTTTCCAAGCAGTTGGGGAAATGATACTCACAGAAGCCCCTTCATCTATGATGGTACCAGCCATGACCATTCTGTAAGCTTGTGCAATGATTTAGAATGGTACACTAGCTGGTAAACGGGGTCTGCCTAGTAGATTCCAGTCGAAGGAAACAACTAGGTTGCTTGGAGGTGGGACCAAATAGACAGTCGGATACGACTCTAATGAACTTCCTTCCTGCGGTAAAGGAACGGGTGGACTGCCCCCAATTTCATCGGAGTCTATGTTTACGAAAAGAATTTGAACGGTGTCGTTCTCTTTCTCTTCAATGACGGTATCATTCGAAGATGATCCCTCTGAAGGCAAAACCAAGTCAACTGTCGCCTCGACCTTTTGACTTTCGTCAGGTATGGATTCAGAGGGTTCATTTTAAATGATAGACACTTTGACCGACCACAACAGTGTGTCGGCTAGATTTTCAACCAGTGGTGGACTTGGCAAGAGTTTCTTATATCCAGGAGGGAAACGTTGCGGTGAAGTAGGATGGTCATCCAAAACTCTTTTGGCTTTGTCTAGGAAGGGATAACGGTGGACGGCGTGATCGCCTTAAATAGTTTACAAGGATATTTGTGATTCCCTTTTTGTCGAGATACTTCGCTTTCGCTGGTTGACGGTGTACTTTCAACATGATCATCAGATGTTGATGACACCGGATTGTGCAAACGAGGATACCAGTCCCTTAAGATCCAAGGGATGCAGGGACAATATTGATGATAGTGATCTCCTTTGCAAATGACACATGGAGATTTAGGTTTAGACGATGCGGTGTGAGGATTTTCACTAGACGACACATGGTTGCCCCCTTTTGCTTTTGGCTCCTTCTTCTTCTTTTCGTTTTTCTCTTTCTTCTTCTTCTTCTTCTCAGTTACTTGATCTTTAGCTTTACCAGCTTCATCAAGTGAAGAGGAAGGAGGAGAGGGAGAAACGGACGAAGTGGAAGGTTGGGGGGTAACCCTAGCATCACCTCGTTGCTGACTTGACTGTTCAGGAATTACGGTATTCTGAACGAAAGAGGTAGAGAAGAGCCATACTGGAAAACCATTCGTCAACCCTGGAAGTGACAATGTGGCCATATGGGGTGCACCAACATCTCCCCAAGAGGAGAAAGGACTAGGATTTCCTCCAAGGGGAAATCCTTGGTTGGTAGACTCCATTTTTCTCAACCTAAAGACCAACGAGGGAATTTGTGATGTTTTTTCAATTAGAATAAATTTTAGACGCTTCGACACAACTTGTTTTTTCAATTTTTAAGAGTCGAGAAAAAACAAAAGATGACTCTAGTCGCCTTCGATTTTTAATGAGCCTGAAGTGACAAGTACTGAGATGGACCTTTTCCTTTAAGGAGTCCGATAAGGAACGAAAGAGACTTCTCTGGAAATCTAGGCAGAGGGATTACCAAACCAATCGCAAAACTACTGAATACTTTTTATGGTACGACAGTCAATCTTCCCAAATGCTATGTTCAGTGCATTGCGATCGATAGGGTGGAAAACACGGCTTCCTAAGGATAAAGGATATAGCTTATTGTGGTCTCCCAATATATACTCGACGGTATGTGGGAGCACAAGTCCGTACTAGGATTTGTCGTCTCAAAGTGGAGGAATCACCCAACCAACAATGAAAACAACAGTTACCAGGTTTTACGACGCCAGAATATGTCTCTAGCCTAGACTTCTAGATGTTGTGCGTTAGGTTCCAAAGCGTTTTTAGATTCATTAAATTTATTTTATAGTTGATCTTGTTTAAAAATTTTCCTTTCAGGTTCACCGCGTGATGTGTATACAATTCCTAAAATGCATTCTAAGATGATAAACAGATGCTTAATCTTCTTTTGGCAATGAAAATCCTAGCTACTAAGGAAAGAGAACTAAGGGTCTTTTAACAAAGAGCACAGAGCACACACTAAATGCACTATCCTAAATCAAACCAAGCAATCTAAATGCAAATGCACATGCCTGTATTTGTTTTCAGCCTTCTTAATGTATGAATGACAAGAAGAACGCTAAGTGCAAATTTGAATTATTTTCCAAAGCGACAGTACTAACAAATTTCTTTTTCAAAATGAAATGAAAATAAGGAAGACATTTTGTGATTTCGAAATGAAAATTGTTTTCGAGACTTGAAAAACTACTAATTCAAATCACATACAAGAGTAACAATACAATCGACTATCAAGAACAATGGGATTTTCTTCTATGACTGAAAACAACACTTGCGACACTTTCAGATCAAGGAACGACAGTCTGATTATGCTACTTTTTGTAAAAGAGAACTTGAAATGGCGCACAATACACAAAAACACTTACAGTTCTTTGCATAATGGAGGCGGAATGATGGAAGAGAAGAGGGCTTCCGCAGAGATATACTAACCACAGATAGCAAAACTCCTGAATAGAACTGAAAATAGTGAAGAAAGAACCAAAGTATGAAGGTAAAGTTAACCTTCCCTGACCATCGCACCTGTCACACAAGGAATCCAGTATGCAGCACACCTACTGCACACAGGAAGTGCGATGCATATAGACTGCCTTGAAGGGAGGATGCGATGGTACCAGTGCGAGACTTTTATCCAGTCTTTGATCACAATTTGCAGTTCAGTTCAGGAATTTAGGCCGAGTAAGTGATGTTCAGTAAATATAAATCATAGGGGGTTGATCTAAGGAGGTTACAAGAGCCACCACTTAGGGCAATTAGAGTGCTTGCAAATTGATTGTTTAATTTATAAGAAAAACCCGCAGATAGACTGAAGCAGTGTTGATCTACTTTTCATTTGCATAGCAAATGCAGTTCAAAGGCTAGCTGGCTTGACTTCAAGCTCTTTCTATAATTTTATAAAACAAACAAAAAATAGACTAACAAAACAATCTATTTTCTCCCCAGTGGAGTCGCCATTTTGTTACTGGGAATAGTGTCCACTTAGAGTGGTTATTCCCACTAAGACTGGTAGCTATCTTAGAAGCAAACAAGTTAAAATTACTTTCGTTTTCCTTTATGAAAAATAGACAAGAGGGAAACAGGGGACACCAACCTTTGTCTTGCGCTTGGTTCCTTGCTCAGTTCCTCTCCTTCTCGATAGATCTTTGCCACTCCTTCTTTATCTAAATAGCTTCAGAGAGCACCTGTGGAATCAAAGCAGCATAATACTATCGAAGAACAGAGATCTATATTCATAAATAATATAGGATCAGATATGTATTAACCACACAAATTCATATACAATCAAACATACAGGAATGTGGAGGAAAACTTGAATAGCTTTATTAATATCAAGAATAGCAAGAGGATTACAACCAATTGTTCTGACCCAGCATCATCCTCCAGCAAGAAAGCCCTTATTTACCTCAAGTAAATCTTAGATCACCCAACACTATGAAGTTACACCAGAAAACCAACAGCACTTCTCTACAAGATACAAGATTCCAGCCCCCGGATCTCTGTGATGAGGGATACATATATAGATGATTGTAAGGGGGTGAGTCATCTTCTAGGATTTTGATTAGTGTCCTCTCTCTAATAGTTCTTGATTCCACTTGGAGATTGATGATCTCTTACTCATCTCTGGTCGAAATCAAAGAGGCAAGTGTCAGAGGGGAAGTTTCTGGAAGATTCTATGATCTTCCACCTCGCAAACTGTCCCTCCCATTTGTCCATTCTCACCCATCACACCCTACATAGGGGCCATCCAGTATGCATCGCACCCTTTACACTGATAAGGTGATATGCATCGCACCCTCTGCACTGGGCATTCAGTATGGTCCAGTTTTGACCATTTCTGAGTAGTTTTCTATGGAGAACTTCTGGGAGATGATTTAATCAGCTAACCTTGTTCCTTTAGGTAGTGAAGCAACACTTTTAGGGACTTAGGAGCCCTCAGTTTATGGACATTTATGATTGGGGTGCAGTGCACAAAAATGTCTATAACAATTATGTTCACTAGAGGTTCCCACATCGAAATCATCTATTTCTCCACATCTCTAAAAAGTCTTGGACAATCATTCCAAGGTATTTGAGACTCGCAAAGGCCTCCCACCTATTCATGATCATGATCATTCTATTCATTTGATTACAGGAAGTGTTCCTACAAACATCAAGCCTTACAGATATCCATATGCCCAAAGGAGTGAAATTGAACGTATTGTTGCCGAAATGCTAGAGGTTGGTATAATTATCCAACCAAATTCGATAAATGAAGCAAGGGATGAATGGAAGAATGAAGAAGCAGGGTGGGAACTCATTCAAAAGTTACAGAAGATCCTAGTTCAAACAATGTTGTGAGAACTTGACAAGGAAGGAAAAATTATATTCGAACCTGATGCAGTCACAAAACTGAGAAATTGATAGCTACGCAATAGATCAATTTTAGAGTATCTCATCAAGTGAAAGAACTTACCCGCTAAAGTTTCCACATGGGAGGACAAGAATTTTATACAGAAACATCCAGAACTACTCAATCGTTGAGGACAACACTTTTTGAAGGGGAGGGGCATGTTAGGTCCCTATACTACTAGTTTAACCCCTTATTGTTATTAGTACAACCCCCTTATTATATTGTTGTGCCCATGTATTCCCCATATTGTTATTATTGTTCCCTTACATTATTATTGTTATGTCATATCTGATTATATTATGTCTCCTTAGACTCCTATATATAGAAAGGAGGTCTTATCATTCGTATCATCCAAGAATTTTTCATTTGTGTAAGGAGGTTGCCCCCTCAAAGAGGCTGATTTCTAAGGAGCTCATCTATATTTTCTATATTCTTGTGAGTTGGTTTCATAACAAAGCATGTCAGGTTCACTATAGAGGTCCTCCATGATCGTGGACGGGGAGTACAGGGACAGTGACAAAATGATGTGTAACAGATGCCCCCTAAAGCATGAAGGCTGAACTAGAGTGAGGGGTGAAATGATTTACAAGTCGAAGTGGGGAACCAGAGTCTGTCATCGGAAAACCTGCAAGAAAGCATAGATACATATACATCACTAAAAACTCTGAGAAATGATACATGAATTGTGTATGGATGCAGCCATCCAAAAAAAGATCATGTAAATGAATCCAAGGCATGGGCATAGCCATCCAATAGAAAGGATCATAATGGAACCAAGTTATGGTCACAGCCATCCAATAATGAGAAGGATCACATATAAAAACTCATGGTATGGTCACAACCATCCATCTTAAAGAGACATGTATATCAACATGATCGTGTCACATCACCTCACAACCTAGACTGGTGTAATCTGAGCCCAGGGTCTTGAGCTCCAAATGACCTGATCAAAGTGAAAATCCTAACATGTGAATGAATGTGTTGAAGTTGAACATGCTAGAAAATCACTTGATTACCGGTCAATGATGTGAACCATTAACAAGTGCGAGAGAAACCACCAATAATGACAATGGCTCTCAAGGTACCAACAACATAGTTCACGAAATGTGAATAAAGGAACTAATGTCGAACACCCGTGAAATCACCTGATCAAAAGCGAATGATGTGAGTTTGTCGTCGAGTGTGAAGAACTTGCCATTAGGGCATGCAAGCTCTAAGGTAGTCGAAGGGAGTATCTCGACCAGCTTCCTAGATAATGAGCTGAAGTTGATAGAAAACGACTGTGTCAAAGGAGGTCCATGATGTATCCCACATCATCGACACGAGAGAAGGGGATGCAAATCATTTTAGATGATACAGAGAATCAGGAGTAAGTGTAACTATAGAGGGACTAACTCTTGAACATATCGACAACACGACTCTGGATTTTGGCAGCTTCTGGATCCATAGGATCAGTGGTCATGATGACATGGCAGAGATCAAATGGAAGGCACAAATGAGTAGCCCAACCAAGGCAGGTCAAATGATGAAAAGGAGGATATCCCAACCCGACATGAAGCAGAAAGTGTCATGTTCAAAAGTGAGTTGCCGACACGACTGATAGGATTTCCAATTTTCCCCCACCATTTTTGGCAAGTACCCCAATTATTTGTTATCACAAGCATGAAGGGGATAGAATGTGCCTGCACTGTAAGTTCATCCTTCAGATGAATCCGACCTAGTAAATTTAAAGTTTAACAACCGCTAGGAAGGAGAAGCTCACGTTCTTCATGGCGATGAATCCAATGTCATTTAATGTTTTAACGAGTCCGACAAAGGTGTAATTCGGTATCTTTTTCATGTTTAGGGAGTTTGAAAAAGACATAGAAAAGAAAAATCCACATTGTCCCTTTTCATACATTTGTGTCTCTCGAGCCCGAAAAGGTAGAAAACGATACTTGAGAGAACCGCTTGACCATTTCAGTCAAGTGGTGCCTTTTTCGTAATAGTTCATCCCAGGCCAAAAAAAGGGTAAACGTATACTGGGCGAACAATGTTTTGTAGCCTTTAACGAGTTCTAAACGACAAGAGCTCAACAATCTTTTCGTGTTTAAAGAGTCAAAAAAGAGCTTGAAAGTAGACCCCCCATTTTATTCTCTTTTACGAGTCAAAAAGGGAAAAATACTCGGCAATATTTTCATTTGAGTTTTACAAGTCGAGAAAAGAGCTGAAATGTGACTCCAATACCATCATCGACAATCTGTCACCTGTCGTTGAACAAAAAGGTAAATGCATTATCCAGTTTTTGAGGCAAAATAGGTCAAAAATACTTTTAAACCCCTAATATTTCATGAAAAATGAATAAAAGGAGGAAAAAGTAATTATTTTTTACCATTTACCATTTTACCTTTGTGAGAAGAGATTTTTACCCACTTGTGCCCTAATTTTTATGGAGCAAATTGCAGGAGATCCGGGAGGCCATTCATCAAGCCGTTAGTTGTAAGTAAGAGCCAAGACCTTAAGCTCCATTTTCATACTTATTCCACCTGTTTTTAACCATTTTTTTGGTTTCATGAGGAGGTTTTGTAAAAATAAATTGCCCTCAGTCGGCGAGATTTCCGGGCATGGAATCGCGCCGATCGAGGGTTGCTAAAATTATCAACAAGCCGGCGCTGTGAACAATTTTTTTTTTCAGTTTTTTGATCAATCTTCGTGTTTGAATCCAACTTTCTTTGGCCAAAAATGATTATTGACTTGATTATATGGTTTTTGCAAGGAAAAAATCATGAAAAAATGGTGGATTGGAAGGAACGTGAGCATGAGGATATTGACACTCAAGCAATGGCTGACCCAAATTGCTTGGATGCTTTGAGGAACTGTGGGCTCCTCAAAATTCTTCTTTACACCAGGTCTACAGGCTCAACCCAAATTGCTATAGTATCTGATCAGTCTCTAGAATGTTAATCGGAAAATTTTCATCATTGGTGACCAAGAGCTAGAGTTGGAAACTTCATACATTTGTTTCATCACAGGACTATCCCGGAGAGGGGATCCAGTCAATCTATATGGGTCAAGGCTGATTGGGGCAGGTGTGACTATGCTACTTGCAAAACATTGTTCAGAAGCACTCAAATCAAAAAGTGGCAAGATCGAGATTATGACTATTCGGGATCTTGTGCTGAGAGTGTTACTGTTGACCATCAATAGAGTGGCTGGGGCCCAAGCACAGCATGAGACCAATAAGTCGAAGTTTCAGTATGATATCGATTGCACGATGCCCACTATCTTTAACTAGGCAGAAGCTATGAAAGTCAACATGAAGTGCCAGCTATCAAAAGCTAAGCCGGGAAACCTGAAGTAGTTTTGCTACGGGTCTGTGCTAGTGACCTTCTTCCTAGAGCAAATTCTGTTGTTCCACTACCAACTGGCTGAGGTGGAACCATCATTGCCACGAGAGCCACGAATGGTCTATTGGAGTGCGTTGATGCCCAGGATTACCAGGAGCCAACAAATGTCCTATAAAACCACCTTTTTCTTGTGGCTACGATGACAGCTAATTGTAGTGGAGGATTGGCCTTACAATGGTACCGACTTCTGTGAGATCTAGATATGCCACTCCCAGAGGGGGAGGATTATGATGATGGAGGTAAAAAACAAACAATTTTAATTTTTGAAGTTTTTTATTGTTTTTGAGATATATGTGTTCATGACATTTTGATTTTATGAATGCAAATGTTGGAGCAGAATGCCTTGTCAAGATCTCCCTCATTTCCAAATGCGTTGCTCAGTAGTTCAAGGTCGCTTCTTATCAGGAGGGAAGTGACAATGAGGAGGAGATTACATTGAATCTCGAGGGATTGACCCATGGGATCCTAGAGTATGCCCAGATGGCTGATGTCCCATGCCAGTATTAGAGGCATATGGTGGGGGTATCAGATCGGATCCATTGACTGCTGACTCACGTAGTCTGAGCAGTTACATGCTACCATGAGCATCATGTCATTTAGTGTATAGGTCTAGCATTCCACATTTTTTAGGCCCGCGAGCCACGGATGTATAAGGCCTACAAGCCACCGATGTATTTTGAACACACGTATTATTTTTTGAGGTTTTGATGTATGAAAAACATTACCGACACACACACACATATATATGTTGTACTTCCTTGATTACTATGGTACAAATGTTTTTGTCTTTTTGAGTTTTACATGTTTCGCAAATGTCTTTCCGACACATAATTAGCTAATGCATATGTCACTGTATTCATGTGTCTAGGAATATGATGATATGTAATGTAATCAAAATTTCTTTCCAGTAGACGAATACGTAGATACATTCTCAATATCTGAGGGTTTTTGACAAATATTTCCCATTGAGTTGAAGTACAGCAAGATATGAATCAAGGTTGAAACCAATTCTCAAATGCCAAGAGCAATAGCTTCTGACAACAATTCGATAACTGCACTATATTCGGTGATGTTATTAGTTATTCGAACTAGAAAAATACCTTGAAGATCAATCAACTCACCATGGCGGTCATAAATGGCCCATGGCATGGATGATAAACTCCAAGTACTACAACAAACACCATCACTGGAACCAATGTGAGGAGACACCGACATCTGCAAAGCAAGCAAAAACATAAAAAGCAAGAAGGTTGCTTGCAAAAACAACACATTAAACCAAGCTATACAAAAATGAATAACACACTAGTGTACAAAAGTAACCATGAAAGATGACCTAAGAATAGCACTTTTTAAGGGAGTCCATGCTCGGACTCTAGTGATCAATCAACATAGATGAAAAATGAAGTTTTACCATTGACATGATGAGTAAGCATCGACTCGGCCAAATAATAGAGTAGAACTCATGTAAGGTGGTGCCTCCATGCCCCCTAGGCGAGGGAGGGTTATGAGTCAGAATATGACAACCCCATTGCAATAATGGGAAATCGGTAAAAACTCAGGGGGGGGAGGAAAAATTGGAATCCATGAAGAGATAAAGGTGCCCTCAATTGAAATATTTTGACAATATCAGAAGAAACTAACCTGTTGATAGGCAGTGGAGAAGGGAACTTTTCAAGACACTTAAACATGACCGTCAAGCCATAACCAAGCCACATGGAGTGAGACTACGGGTCGAGAGTTGAACTTAAAACAAGATGATCAAAGGATACTGAAGGTGAAGCCGAAACAATTTCCTTGGAATCAATTTCGTCGGGACTTAACGACATAGCCTCACCCCATGTAACAACAAGATCTAGTGAAGGAATAACCCAAGGATCAGACTTGACCAAAATCATGTTGACAAAGGCAAAATGAGGAGGTGAGAGTGGAAAGATGCCCATCAAGGCAGGATCTTTAAAGAGTCTTGTCCCCACACTCTCATAAGGAGCACCGGTGTGCTTGACATATGGAACATTTCCATCCAAGGAGGAAGAGGAAAAGAAGGATAGTTGGTCGACTGTGACTATCTTCCCTTGATGGGAAAAATGAATCACATGGAAAAGGGAGGAGGCTACAGCATGCATGGCATGGGTCTAGCTCCATCCGAGTAGAAGATTGTAATTAAGATTAGCGTCGATGATCTCTACTTCGACATGTACTGTCTTGCCCTCCAAAGTAATGGAAAGGTTGGGAAGGACACCGAATGGTCGTGAATCCCGACCGTCAAAATATTCTAGAGTGTTAGGGGACTGGTTTAGAGTAGGATAAATAATTTCCTTCTAACAAGTGATATACATGATGCAGGTAGAAGCACCTTCATCGATGATAGTCCTATGAATGGTTTTCTCATTTTTGATTACCTGAATGAGAAAGGCAATTTGATGAGGTAAACTCGGAACATGGTTTTCCAGGTCAAAACAGATGATATTAGAGTCAGTTGGATCAATACCCCTAATAGCCGATAATAATGATTTCCACTGAGAAGGACAGCTTTGAAGGACCTCAAGAGCATACATAGGCGATGGCACTTGAGCCAAATCTTCAACAATGTTATAATGTTTAGCAACTCGAGCGTTAGGATTGTGCAAGGACTTTCGAAGCACACCTTAAGAAGGTGTTTGAATGGAGGAATTAGGATTAGGTCACTCTATATGGAGAGGACCAAAATTGTACAGGGCGGCAGAAGAAGGGGTACCTCCTTTCTCTTTCCCTGTTGACAAGGTAGGAGTTTGATAATCCTTTGACCTGGTAGCCATGTTGATCGGGGTACTCATCATGAACATTTGTGAACCTGAGGAAGTAGATGACTGAGGCTAGTTTACCATTTGAGTATGCTGGGACAGAAAGGGCTCTTTTAAGATAGTTGGGGTCCCTTTGAGCAAACGACTAACTTCAAACCATCTGGGACAATCCTTAGTATAGTGATCCTCCTCACAGATGAGGCATGGATGCTTGGGTTTCCATTGGGAAGAATCACTAGCAGACGACTTAGGAGGACCCTGTTTTGGGGCATCGGCTTTACCATTGCCTTTTCCTTTCTTCTTACCTTCAGAGGATTTATCTGCTGTGGTAGATTGGACAGCGTGATCCTCCGAGGTTTTTCTAGGGATGGATGAATTGCGAGAGGAATCATTGGGAGCAGTATTGGAGACTGACTTTTGTTTGGAAGAAGATTTTGCAGGGGTCTGAGTCACTGAACCAATTACTCCATCAAGAGGAGGGGTAGCCTGAGACTTAGATGTCGTCATATCAAATGATGGTCTGGGCACATCGGGTAACACATCATATAACGTGTCAGACTGTGAATAGACATGGTCTAGATACTGGGCATGCACAGTGGCTTGTTCCTCAGTGACACATCAACCCATAGCAATGTCTCAACAATCTTGTTGACAAATGATTTCATGAACCACTTAGTCAACAACTGATCAACAATTTCAAACTTAATCAGATGGTGCCTACGTCTCCATTCATGGATGTGATCAAGATGTGAGTTGTATTTTCTTGCTTGAGAAACATTAACAAATGGGTGTTGGTTTCATAGCGAACCAGTAGCTGGAAATGTGTGAGAAAGGCCATGGCAAGAGTGTTAAATTCATGATAGGTATTTCGAGGTAGCTCAATATACCATTTGGCTACAACCCCTATAAGATTTCATTGGAAAATACAAATATGAATGGAATCATCAACGTAGGAATTCAAGGAGCAACAGAGGTGATATGTCATCACGTGGGCTTGAGGATCCTCTTTCGCTTTTCTGTCAA
The DNA here is from genome assembly GCA_000404065.3 of Pinus taeda. Lineage (NCBI taxonomy): Eukaryota > Viridiplantae > Streptophyta > Pinopsida > Pinales > Pinaceae > Pinus > Pinus taeda. The sequence continues at coordinate 64,282 of APFE031112435.1, read as the reverse complement.
ACTTTAGACAATCGCTTGGAATCTTGGATGGAACTAGAGAGAAGTATGGTGAATGAATAATTGAGTCATTAGTGATTCTAGACACATATGTCAATTCCAGTGTAGCCAAGAATGACAATTGGGTATTGAACGGCATTTGATGTTGATAAGGGGGCCAAACTAGCGAGGCCCATCCCTGCTGGTAAGGATTTTGTCCCCATAGTGGAGGATTTTTTCCATATGGCATTTGATTTTTCCCCCACTGTAGGTTACCTTGCCTGTAGGGAGGATTCTAACCTTGAAAGCCTTGAAACTATCTGGCTAGAGGTTGTTGATAAGAAACATACGAGTTAAAAGGTTGTTGAGCCTGTTGGCCTTGGACATATGGATTTTGCACCTGATGTCCCTGGGCATAAGGGTTTTGGACCTGTTGCCCCTGGATGAAAGGGTTTTGGACCTACTGCCCTTGGACATAACGATTCTACACTTGTTGTCCTTGGAGATAAGGATTTTGCGCCTGTTGCTTCAGGACTTGACCCTGGCCTTGCCCTTGCAAGGGTTGACCATGTTGATATGAGTATAAGGGTTGTTGTTGCTCGGGTTGACCCTATTTCTATAAGGGTTGAACTTGCAGATGTAAAGGTTGTCCCTGTGGCTACAGAGGTTGACACTGTGAAGGCACAGGCTGGGAGGATTGCAGCACATACTGCATTTGCGACTGCATGGTTTGCTGCAACTGTTGTGAGGGTTGCCCCTGCAGTTGTCGCAGTTGTCCTTGCTGCAGCATCATCTGGCCTTGTTGCTACATGGATGGCCCTTACTACAATGAAGGTTTCCCTTGCTGCTACATGAGCTGTCCCTACTACTACAAAGGTACTTGGACAGTTCCCAGAATGACACCTTGAAAGTTCCCGAACTGTATCTGGCCATACCCACCAGGCGCAGCAGATGAACCAGGCTAGACATAAGGTCCAGGCTGAGGGATGTATGGTGGATTAACCATCGCTTATGAACCATATGGAACATAAGGAGGTTGGTACTAACCTTGAGCCATATTGGGCTATTGGTAGTGGACGTGACTTGACCTAGATGAACAAACATTGGGCTATTGGTACTGGACATTACTTGATCCAGTAGGGTTTGGAATGGCACTCGAAGAGGGCTGGTTCATACCAACCATGTGATCTTTTGAACCACTCGCATTGGTTGTACCAGATATCATAGACACATTTGGACTTTGCCCCCCAAGCGGTGGCATAGCCTGCCCACTTACTGGAGGGATCGAACAACTAACAGAGAAATGACTCAAGATCGCTGGTTGAATTGGACGTGTTACTTGAACTGACAAAACAAGATGATTTGGAATGGTGGGTTGCACTAGGATTGAAGTAACTGCAAAAATCACCATCTGAATGAACGAACCTTTGGTAGGCATAGCGCCAAATGCCCAAATAGGGTTGTGATATAATGATGAGGCAGTAGGCATGCCTGAAACCAACTGAGCTAACGTCACGTAATTACGAGGTAACTCAAGATGAACATTGGTCGGAAAACTTCCCATGTAAGGGAAACCTTCAGGAGGGAAAGGATATTCCTGCTTCTTGACTGTGCGTGGAGTGGAAACCTTTGAGTGACCTAGAGAGAAGACTGGGATTTCGCCTTCTGATTCCATGGATGAAAAAAGGCGATGATGGACTACCAAAGATGTTCAAGGGGATAATTCCAAAGGAATACCTGGCTGATCATACGGACTGTATGGATGCTGAGGTGATATCACAATAGGATCAAACAAAGGATTTAGAGGATAAAAATCCAATCTAAGATGACCTTCAAAAGTTGGCTCACGAGTCTGGATAGGATTATCCGAAGATTCTAGGCCAATATCAGAAAGTGACCTAGCATCTGAAGGGGGAGGACGAGATGACAAAGTTTGAATACTCAAAACAATTCCAAGCTCAACACCTTGGTCCTTAAGTGACTGCGGCAATTCAGGAAAAGGCTTCTTAGACAATATTTCAGACAAAGGAGGGGAAGAGGAACTAGGTGAACTACTTGGTTCAGCCACGATGATTTCATCTCAAATAACCAAAAAAGAGATTGATTTCAAGGGATTTAACATGTATTTAAAGGTATACTCACAATGTGGTCTAAAAGACTAATAGGGATGTTATAGGATCGTGGGCAACAATTTTTAAAGACGCAAAAATAAACTGGTGCTCTTTCATGTTTTAAGAGTCAAGAAAGAAGTAAAGGTGACTCTATCACTTTCGATTTGAAACACACTCGAAAGGACAAGCACTCGAGTGATATTTTATATTTAGGGAGTCAAAAAGATCAAAATGACTACTCAGGATGATCTAGGTAAAAAGGATTACCAAGTAACCGTGAACTGCAGAATACCTCCCGGCGAACCAAGAAGTACGGGTAGGCAATCTCCCCAAATGTTGTGTTTGGTGTATCATGTTTACAAGGCGATAAAATTAGCTTCCTATGGATAAAGGATTGCAACCTAATGGGGTCTCCCTTTATATACTCGACGGTATGGGGAGCACAAGTCCATACTAGCATTGTCTAGTGTCGAAGAGAACGACAGCTACTAGGTTTTAAGAAGTCGGAACACGTCTCTAGCCTAGACCTTCTAAGATGTGATCATTAGATTTGAAATGCACCTTAGATTAATTGAGTACATTTTAGAGTTGATCTTGAGATTATGTCCCAGTTTTCAGGCCTTATCGATGTGACTCGAAAAAACACCTATATGCAGCTAAATGAGACAAGGCCCTTTCAATTCAATGAATTGTCTACACTAATGAGAGTAGAAAACACACTAAAATGCAACAAAACAAGCAATTGAAAGCAAAATGAGTTTTTCATTATTTCGCTTTTGAAAACAAAATGATGAAAAAGCTCTTTCCAATTCCTAACTTGCCTATCAAATGCACTTCAAGTAGTCCTTTCACTAGTAAAGAGAATTCATTTCTTTTCCAATGCAAGTGACGATGCAACTCTAGCCTTTAATGATTATAACTAACATAACATATTGATTTAGCAAACTAGAATTATATATTTTTTAATGAAATTACGGAATGAATCTTTCACAATCACTTCAATGAAACATTTCCAATACAATCAATCACAAGAAAACATAAAGCACAAAAGAGAATTCTTTTCAAACCAGTGAAGCAAAAAATCCAACCAATAACAAGATGAGTAATGTGATCTATGCCCGAAAAGAGACATTCAAATGACAAACGAAACTTTTAAAACATGTTAAATGGAAATCAAAGCAACAAAAGGACTAATCAAATGAAATGCAAGGAGAAAATTTGACTGTCGACTTGATTTTCTGAGCACACAATCAAGTGAATGGATGATGGCCTAGATGCCCTATGGTTATAAACCATCCAAGAACTCAAGAAACCAAGTGAATAAAATGCAAATCAACCAAGCATACAAACCAAGCTAAAAGAGCTTTCCAGCCAAAGAGAACACAGTCAGAACAAACCAAGAGATAGAAATCAGAAAGGCAAGACACACTGACTATGATCTAGGGTAAAGCCTAATCTTCACCTATAGGAATCAGTGTGACTGCCTAACTGAAAACGAGTGCTAGAAGGGGGCTGGCGTGACTTTTTTTAGAAACTCATGTTTATTAGCATGAGTGTTTGAAAAATAAACGTGTTGATCGAGGATTCAAGGAAAAAAATAAAAAATTTCAATGGCTAAGACCAGAATTGCCATTGTAAATTTCAAGCTCAGAGCAGTAAACAAAGAAAAGCAGAGAACACTAAAGGGAAATGGTGATACTAGAAAATTTCACACAAAACCATAAAATGGAAATCAGTGAAACAGAAGGATTAGCTCCCCAGCAGAGTTGCCATTTTTTGGTGCAGGTAAATTCTCATTGTGGACACAAACAATTTCTCTAGCTCGAGAGAGCAGGTCTAGCCACAAACAAACAATATATGGAAAATCTCCTTAAGCTATAAACAATTAAGAGGATCTAGCTCTTAGAACACTATTCCGCTTGGTGATGATCCTGCTTCCTCACTCAACCTATCTTCTGTTTCCTTCCTTCGAATACCTGAAACAAGAAAACAACAACAACAACAAACGTGATAGCATACAATATTGTATTCAGCCTACTTAATAGGTCAAGGAACATTAAGCCATAAAGATGTAAAATGACACTTCATGTAGGAAATCAATCAATAGTTGCATTTATATAAATCAGAAAGAGATTACAACCGGTGCCTTAACGTTGTTGGTATACTCTGACGTATCTAGGTTCCCACACTTCTACTAGCACTTTATGGATAGCCCCAACAATGGAAGTTTTAAGGCCTCTTTCCCTCTAGTCTCAAACCAAACCAAAAACACATTATTCTCCCTCAAACATACATTAGAAAACTACAAGCTATAGATGACTTGTTGATCATTCAAACTCACTCCAAAACTAAAAACTCCAACTAGTTTTTTCTTGGGAAAAAGAGAGGTTTATATATCTTGGATGGATGGGATATGGTTCCTCTCATCATGGGAGAAGGTCTTATCTCTTAATTTTTTTCCATTCTAATAGGGGAAAGGAGCCCAAGCTGACTTCCTTAGGTCCATCTGGCCCAACCATCTACCAGACTTCCGTTACGAAGCTTCTAGACATGGAAGCTTTGGCTCCATATTTAAAAAACCTTCCAAAAGAGGATTGATGTGACTGGGAAAGGGCTCAGTCGCTCTATATGGCAAGGTCTAGTTTTAATCTCTGCAAATCAACAGGAGGAGGAAACTGGTCAGTAGTGCTAGTCTTGTAAATTGGGATAAAAGGAATATTCTTGGGAAATGATGCAAAGGGGAATTATTCTGCTCATGAAGAGGGACATACTGGGAGTTTCTTCATGATGGGAAAGCATGTCGAGTTCACTGTAGAGGTCCTCTAAGATCGTGGATGGGGAGTACAAGGATAGTGACAAAATGTTGTGTAACAACTAGCTAGTTGCAAAGTGTTGGGTGTGTGTTATATTCTTTCCACGACTAGCCACATGAGTGGGGGGGTCACAAGGGGGGTGACAACTTCCCCTATTTGTTGCATCAGGCACAATAGGGGGGTCACAGGACCCCCTTGTATGGGGTTTGGGGCAACGCCCTAGGAACAATGTTTGAACCCTATATTAGGTAAGCTAACCTACCTATGGTTTTGTGCATGGGTTTTGTACATGGTTTTGGGCATGATGGTTTTCTGCCCATGGTATTTTATAGATCCATTCAAGGGAAATATGGTTATGTTCTAATCCAAGGTCAATGTATTGGGGTTTAGAAATGCTTCATCGTGTATATATATGTGTTGTAACATCAAAAGGAATATAATGAAAAATTAATCTAGTAGTCTCGGTTTTGGGATCCAAGGGAAAATCTTTGTGTATATATGTTTTATGTTTTATGTTCTCGCCGTTGTTTATTTTCTGCTTTTAGAATTTGTTTACGGTTAATTTTTGTACAGGGTTGAAACCTATATTTGGTATCAAAGTTGTTTCAGCTTCAAGGGGATGTCTTTGCTGCTGAGGGGTTTTTCTCAGGCTTGTGGTAGACCCTGTTCAATGGGAGATCTGCGGGATCAATTCTTGTGGTGAAAGAATATGGCAAGAAGTGGAAAGATAGAGATCGAGAAATTTAATGGTCAGAGCTTTGAATTGTGGAAACTCGAGATGGAGGATCTTCTGGTAGATAAAGATCAGTGGATCGCAATAGATCATGGTACTAAACCAATGGAAATGTCAGATGAAGATTGGGAAAAGTTAGATCAGAAAGAAAAGAGTACAATATGGTTGTGAATCTTAGATTTAGTAATTTTGAATGTATCAGGGGAAGCTATGATGAAGGCTTTGTGGGAAAATTTAGGGACTTTGTACCAATCTAAGTCTCTAGTGATCAAAATGTTCCTATCGAAAAAGTTGTATAACCTGAGGATGAAGGATGGAGACTTGGTGACAGAGCATCTGAATGCCTTTAAAACTGTGGTAAGCCAATTGTTATCTATTAATATTAAAATTTCATATGAATATAAGTGCATCAATTTGTTGTGTTCTCTACCAAATCCTTGGGATATTCTGGTTGTTACAATAGGTAGCAATACAAATATCTTGAAGTTTGATGAAATAGTCTCATCCTTGTTGTCAGAAGATATGAGATGGAAAAATATGGAGGGTCAGAATGGATATGCCTTATTTGTATGGGGATGGTCCCATAACATAAACAAAAATAATTCCTCGAGTGGGAGATCTAAGTCTCTAGGAAAACCTATAAAGGTGTGCCAAAAATGTGGAAAGGAAGGGCACTTCAAAAAGGATTGTAGATCTAAAGCTTCTTAGAGAGGAAATCGATTTGATGATTCTCCTTCTATAGAGGAAAAAACCACCTCAGATGAAGGTGGGGATGTGTGCTTGGCTTCTTCTTCAAGTACACATGTAGATCATGAGACATGGTTGATTAACTCAAGTGCATCCTTTCACTTCACTCCCTAAAGGGAGTGGTTCTGCGAGTATGAAAAATATGATGGTGTTGATGTCTTCTTAGAGGATGACAGGAAGGCTAGAATCATCGGACACGGAAAATTCAAGTTGAAGTTGCAAAGTGGAAGGATTAGAACACTTTCGGGTGTTCTTCATATTCTTGCATTGACCATAAATCTTATTTTTGTAGGCAAGATGGATGATGAAAGCATAAAAATAGTGTTTGAGGAAGATACCTACAAGATTCTTCGAGGAGCACCAGTATTGATGCGCAGAGTTCGGATTGGAACTTTGTAAAAGATTTTGGGTATCACTGTTATTAATGGGTACAATAGTTTTGTGGTTCCTAAAAGTGGAGTAGAAAATCTAGTGGTCTCTGGAGAAAATGCCATGCTATGGCATCAAAGGCTTGGACATATTGGAGAGAAGGGCCTTCGAATACTTCATGGTAATAGTATGGTAGAAGGTATTTCTAATTTCTCTCTGGATTTTGATTTTTGTGAACATTGTTTATATGGGAAGCAGAATCAAGTGAGTTTCCCCTCTAGTGCTAAAAGGGTGAAAGGGGTCTTAGAGCTTATGCACAGTTATGTGTTTAGACCTATGTTAGTTCAATCACTAGGTAAGTTTGTGTATTATGTATCATTTATAGGACTTCTCAAGGAATACATGGATATATTTCCTCAGGAAGAAATCTGAAGTCATTGACATGTTTAAAGAATTTAAGGGTCTAGTGAAAAACCAGATAGAGAAGAAGATAAAGGTAATGAAGACATATAATGGTGGAGAGTTCTGCAAGAGGAAATTTGAAGAGTTCTGTCAAAAGTGTGGTATAACATGGCAGAAGACTACTCCATACACAACTTAGTAAAATGGAGTTGCAGAAAGAATGAAAGGGACGTTGATGGAAAAAGAAAGAAGCATGCTCAGTGGTGTCGGGTTAGGACATGAATCTTTGGGCAGAGGCGGTGGGGACTGCATGTTACCTTAATAGATCACCTTCATCAGCGTTGGAGGATAAGACTCCACATGAGGTATGGATTAGTAAGAAACCCTCTCTTTCAAATCTAAGGGTATTTGGCTATGATGAATATGCACATGTTCCAAAGGAGAAAAGAACCAAGTTGGATAGTAAATCTAAAAGAAGCATCTTTATTGGGTATAAGAATGGTTTAGAAGTTTATAATCTTTGGTACCCATAAACAAGTAAGTTTGTGTAGAGTGGAGATGTGGTGTTTAAAGAGGCAAAATATGTTATTAATCATGAATTCCTAACAAAGGAACTTGAAAATATAGAGTTTGAGCTAAAGGAGGAAGAATTAGACTCTACAACGAAACAGGGATTAGAATATTGAAGAGCCACAAGCTCCAACTGTGAGAATATCGGTTCAAGAAAGAAGGAAGCCAGAAAGGTATAATCCATCTTCTTTCTGCTCAATTTTTTCTTTATTTATTACTGATAATGATCCCAAAATTGTCAAGCAAGTAGTAGATTCAGAGGATGGAAAAATCTTGAAAGATGACATGGTTGATGAAATGGAATCTTTGGACAAAATTGAGGCTTGGGATTTGGTGGAGTTATTGGTTGGAAGGAAACCCATTGGAAGCAAATGGGTATTTAAGAAGAAGATGAATGCAGAAGGAAAGGTGGAGAAACACAAAGCTCGGTTGGTAGCAAAAGGTTATTCTCAGGTGTCGAGAATTGATTTTGGTGATATTTTTCTCCTGTTGCCAAGGTAGATTCTATTAGAATACTTTTATTTGTTGTTGCTTATTTTGATTTTGAGGTAGAAAAGATAGATGTGAAGAGGGAATTTCTTCACATGGGTATGGAAGAAGAGATATAAATGAAGAAAAATGAAGGCTTTGTGGTGAAGGGTAAGAAAGAACCGGTATGTAGGTTAAAAAAGTATTTGTATGGGTTAACACAGTCACCAAGGATGTGGTATCAGAAATTTGATACATATATATGGGGACCATGTTATTTATTTGGTGACCGTGTTATTTATTTGGTCGTGTATGTTATCCAGGATTTGAAGACCCAATTGTCCTCCAAATTCGATGTGAAGGATATTGGTGCTACAAACTATATTTTAAGCATGGAAATTAAATGAGATTAGGAAAAGAGGAAGCTCTAGTTAAACCAAAGGAAATATGTCGAGACAATATTGCAGGGGTTTAATATGCAGGATAGTAAACTAGTGAAGGTTCCTATTCTTGTAGGTCTAAAGTTATCCGTTGAACATTGTCCCAAGACACAAGAAGAGGAAGAGGAAATATCTTGTGTTCCATATGCAAGTGCAGTCGAGAGCCTGATGTATGAAATGGTTTGTACTAGACCATACATTTCACATGCAGTGGGAGTATTGCACAGGTTTATGTCAAAACCAGGGAAGGAGCATTGGATAGCAGTGAAGTGGGTTAACAGGTATTTGCGTGGCACTAGTGATTATTGTCTTTGCTACCAAGGAAGACCAGGATTGAATAGAGTTTTGGAAATTTGTGGTTTTTTTTTTTATGCGGATTGGGTTGTAGATCTAGATCAGAGAATATCTACAAGTGGGTATGTGCTTAACCTATTTAGAGGAGGAGTCGGTTGGATGAGGAAGAGATAGTCTAAAGTGGAACTTTCAACTACAAAGGCAGAATACATGGAAGCCACTCATTAAAGCAAGGAAGCAGTCTGATTGTAGAGATTGTGTTCAAGTATGGGGTTAGTACATTGAGCTATAAGGATATACTATGATAGCCAAACTGAAATTTTCTTCGCAAAGAACCCTTCTTATCATTCAAAGACAAAGCACATTGATGTTCAGTATCACTTTGTGAGGGATATGGTTGAGGACAAAAAGGTGTTGTTGGTAAAGGTGGACACTTTGAATAATTTTGCAGATGCATTGATGAAGTCTGTGAGCAATGGAAATTTTTCTTAGTGTAGGGAAACAATGAGTGTTGCAGGGTTGTACCAATGACTAATCTCTCCTACAACACCCTGTGTGGAAAAGAAAACAACAAGTGGGATAATTTTGCGTGTGTGTTATATCCTTTACATGACTAATCGCACGAAGAGGGGGGTCACAGGGGGCTGAAAGCCCCCCCTGTTCGTTGCGTGAGGCGCAGTAGGGGAGCTAGAGGGACAGTGCAACCCCTCCTATCAAGGGGCTTCCGGGGAGTGGTAGCCCCCCTGTATAGGGTCTAGGGAAATGCCCCAGGAAAAAAATTGGACCCTATATTAGGTGGGTGGTGGTACCTATGGCTTTGTCCATGGGTTTTGCACATGGTTTTGGGGATGATGGTTTTCTGGCCATGGTATTTTGTAGATCCAGTCAAGGGAACTATGGTTATGTTCTAATCTAGGGTTAATGGCTTCGGCATGTATATATATGTATTGTAACATTGAAAATAATATAATGAAAAATCAATCTAGTAGTCCTGGTTTTTGCATCCAGGGGAAAATATTTGTGTATATTTTTTTTTTATGTTTAATGTTCTCGCCATTGTTTATTTTATGTTTTAGAATTTGTATGCAGGTAACTTATGTACAGGGTTAAAACCTACATTTGGTATCAGATTTGTTTTGGCTTCAAGGGGATGCCTTTACTGTTGAGGAGGTTTACTCGGGCCTGTGGTAGACCCTATTTAGTGGGAGATCTACGGGATCAATTCTTGTGGTGAAAGAAGATGGAAAGTAATGGAAAGATAGAGATCAAGAAATTTAATGGTCATAGTTTTGAGCTGTGGAAACTCAAAATGGAGGAAATGCTAGTAGATAAAGATCTGTGGATCACAGTAGATTCAGGTACTAAACCAACAACAATGTTAGATGAAGACTGGGAAAGGTTGGATCGGAAAGCAAAGAGAAAAATACGATTGTTTATCTCAGATTCAGTATTGTTGGATGTATCAGGGAAAGCTATGACAAAGGCTTTGTGGGACAAGTTAGGGACTTTGTACCAATTTAAGTCTCTGGTAAACAATATGTTCCTACGAAAAGATTCGTATAACCTGAAGATGAAGGATGGAGACTTAGTGACAGAGAATCTGAATGCCTTAATACTATGGTAAGATATTTTTTATCTGTTGATAGTAAAATTTCAAATGAAGATAAGTGTGTTAGTTTGTTGTGTTCTCTACCAAATTCGTCGAATAGTCTAGTTGTTAGAATAGGTAGCAATACAACTACCTTGAAGTTTGATGAAATATTCTCATCCTTGTTGTTGGAGAAGATGAGACGGAAAAATATGAAGGGCCAGAATGGAGGTATCTTGTCTGTACAAGGATGGCCCCAAAATAGAAACAAAAATAAGTCCTCGAGTGGGAGATATAAATCTCCAGGAAAACCTGTAAAGGTATGTTGAAAATGTGGAAAGGAAGGGCACTTCAAAAATGATTGTAGATCTCAAGATCCTAAGAAAGGAAAGAGATCTAATGATGCTCCTTTTGCAGAGGTGAAAACCACCTCGTATGAAGGTGGGGATGTGTACTTAGATTCTTCTTCAAGTACACATCTAGATCATGAGGCATGGTTGATTGACTCAAGTGCTTCCTTTCATAGGGAGTGGTTTTAGGAGTATGAGAAAAATGATGGTGGTGATGTCATCTTAGGGGATGACAAGAAGGCTAGACAATCGGATGCGGAAAATTCAAGATGAAGTTGCAAGGTGGGAAGATTAGAACACTTTTGGGTGTTTTACATATTCCTTCATTCGCCAGAAATATGATTTATGTAAGCAAGATGGATGATGCAGGTGTAAAAACAGTGTTCGAAAAAGATACTTGCAAGATGGTTCAGGGAGAACTGGTATTGATGTGGGGAGTTCATATTAGAACTTTGTACAAGCTTTTGGGTAGCATTCTTATTGATGGGTGAAATAGTTCTGTGGTTCCTGAAAGTGGAGTAGAAAATCTAGTGGTCACTAGAGAAAAGACCATGTTATGGCATCAAAGGTTTGGACATATTGGAGAGAAGGGCCTTTGAATACTTCATGGTAATAGTATGGTAGAAGGTATGTCTAATTTCTCTCTGGATTTAATTTATGCAAACATTGTGTATATGGGAAGCAGAATCAGATGAGTTTCCACTCTAGTGTTAAGAGGGAGAAAGGGATATTAGAGCTTGTGCATAGTGATGTGTTTGGACTTGTGTCGGTTCCATTACTGGGTAATTGTGTACTATGTATCATTTATATATTACTTCTCAAGGAAAACATGGATATATTTCCTTTGGAAAAAATCTGAAGTCTTTTACAAGTTTAAAGAACTTAAGGCTCTGGTGGAAAACCAGAAAGAGAGGAAGATAAAGGTGTTGAGGACAGATAATGGTGGAGAGTTCTGTAAGAAGGAATTTGAAGAGTTTTGTAATAAGTGTGGTATATCATGGAAAAAGACTACTCCATACACACCTTAGAAAAACAGAGTTGCAGAAAGAATGAACAGGACATTAATGGAAAAAGCAAGAAGCATGCTTAGTTATGTCAAGTTAGGACAAGAATTCTAGGTAGAGGCGATGGGGACTTCATGTTACGTGGTTAATAGATCACCTTCATCAGCATTGGAGGATAAGACTCCACATGAGGTATGGAGTAGTAAGAAACCCTCTCTTTCACATCCGAGGGTATTTGGCTGTGATGCATATGTAGATGTTCCAAAGGAGTAAAGAACCAAGTTGGATAGTAAATCTGAAAGGTGCATCTTTATTGGGTATAATGATGGTTTAAAAGGTTATAAGTTTTGGAACCCAGAAACAAGGAATGTTGTGTACAACTGAGATGTGTTGTTTAGAGACATGAAATATTTTACTAAGCATGAAATCCTACCAAGGGAACCTAATAAGATAGAGTTTGATCTAAAGGGGGGAGAATCGAACTCTACAACAGGACAAGAATCAGAATATGAAGAGCCACAAACTCCAACTATGAGAAGATTAGTTCGAGAAAGAAGGCAGCCAGAAATTTATAATCCATCTTCTTTCTGTTCAAATTTTTCTTTATCTATAACTAATAATGATCCCAAAACTGTCAGGGAGGCAGTAGATTCAGAGGATGGAAAACTCTGAAAATAGGTCATGGTTGTTGAAATTGCATCTTTGCACAAAAATGAGTCTTAGGATCTAATGGAGTTGTCGTCTGGAAGGAAACCCATTGGAAGTAAATTGGTGTTTAAGAAGAAGATGAATGCATAAGGCAAGGTGGATAAATACAAATCTTGGTTGCTAGAAAAAGGTTATTCCTAGGTGCCAGAAATTTATTTTGGTGATATTTTTTCTCTTGTTGCCAAGGTAGCTTCTATTAGATTACTTGTATATTTTTCTACTTCTTTTGATTTTGAGGTAGAACAGATGGATGTGAAGACAACATTTCTTCACGGGGATTTGAAAGAAGAGATCTACATGAAGCAACCTGAGGGCTTTGCGGTGAAGGGTAAGAAAGAACTACCATGCAAGTTAAAAAAGCCTTTGTATGGGATAAAATAGTAAAAAATAATGTGGTATCTGAAATTTAATACATATATATGAGGACTTGGAAGATCACTCTATGTATTTTAAATTAATTGGTTACCGTGTTATTTATTTGGTATTGTATGTGGATGATATGTTGCTGATTAGAAATAACAAAGAAATTATCAAGGATTTGAAGACCCAGTTGTCCTCCAAATTTGACATGAAGGATCTTGGTGCTGCAAACTATATTTTGGGCATGGAAATTAAATGAGATCAAAAATATAGGAAGCTTTAGTTAAATCAGAGGAAGTATATTGAGCCAATATTATAGAGGTTTAATATGTAGGATAATAAACCAATGAAGGTTCCTATTCCTGTAGGTGTAAAGTTATTTGTTGAACAGTGTCCCAAGACACAAGAAGAGGAAGAGGACATGCCCCATGTTCCATATGGAAGTGCAATTAGTAGCCTAATGTATGAAATGGTTTGTACTAGACCATACATTGTACATGCAGTGGGAGTATTGAGCAGGTTTATGTCAAAAATAAGGAAGGATCAATGAAAAATAGTGAAGCGGGTTTTCAAGTATTTGTGTGGCACTAGTTATTATGGTCTGTGCTACCAAGGAAGACTAGGATTGGACAGGTTTTGGAAATACTTGGATTTCTTGATGCAGAGTGGGCTAGAGATCTAAATCAAAGAATATCTACAATAGGGTATGTTTTTAACCTATTTGGAGGAGTAGTCAGTTGGATGAGCAAGAGATAGTATATAGTGGCACTTTCAACTATAGAGTCAAAATACATCGGAGCCACTCATGCAAGCAAGGAAGTTGTCTGGTTGCAGATATTATATTCAAGTATGGGGTTAATACAGCGAGATATAAGGATAGACTATGATAGCCAAAGTGTAATTTTCTTGGCAAAGAACCCTCCTTATCATTCAAATACAAAGCACATTAATGTTCAGTATCACTTTGTGAGGGATATGGTCGAGGAAAAAAGGTTATTGTTGGTAAAGGTGAAAACTTTGAAGAATGTTGCAGATTCATTATCTGTGAGAACTAAGAAGTTTTCTTGGTGTAGGTAAATAATGGGCGTTGTAGGGCTAGGAGAATGACTAAGCCCTCTTGTGACCCCCTGTGTGGAAAAGAAAACAACAAGTGGGAGAATGTTGGGTGTTTGTTATATTCTTTCCATGACTAGTTGCATGCCTGGGGGGATCATGGGGGGGCAAGAGCCTCCTGGTTCATTGCATTAGGCACAGCAGTGGGGTCACGAGGGGGTGCATCCCCCCATGTCGGGGGGTTTTAGGGGAGTGGTAACCCCCCTGTATGAGGTTCGGGGCAGCGCCTCAGGAAAATTTATTTGGGCCCTGTATTAGGTGGGTGGACCTACCTATGGTTTTGTGCATGGGTTTTGCACATGGCTTTGGGCATAATGGTTTTCTACCCATGGTATCTTGTAGATACAGTCAAGGGAACTACAATTATGTTCTAATCCAGGGTTAATGGATCTGGGTTTATGAATGCTTCAATGCATATATATATTATAACATTGAAAGGAATATAATGAAAAATCAATTTGGTAATCCCAGTTTTGGGATCCAAGGGAAAATCTCTATGTATATATGTTTTATGTTTTATGTTATTTCCATTGTTCATTTTCTACTTTTAGAATTTGTATGCAGGTAATTTCTGTAAAGGGTTAAAACCTACATTTGGTATCAGAGATGTTTTGAATTCAAGGGGATGCCTTTGTTGGTGAGGACTTTTGCTCGGGCCTGTGGTAGACCCTATTCAGTGGGATATCTGTGTTATCGATTCTTGTGGTGAAAGAGTATGGCAAGCAGTGGAAACATAAATATTGAGAAATTTAATGGTCATAGTTTTGAGTTGTGGAAACTCAATATGGAGGATATGCTAGGAGATAAAGATCAGTGGATCGCAGTAGATCCGAGTACTAAACCAATGACAATGTCAGATGAAGACTGGGTGAATTTGGGTCGAAAAGCAAAGAGCACAATACAGTTGTGTATCTTAGATTCAATATTGTTGAATGTATCAAGGGAAGCTATGACGAAGGCTTTGTGGTACAAGTTAGGGATGTTGTACCAATATAAGTCTCTAGTGAACAAACTATTCATACCAAAAAGGTTGTATAACCTGAAGATGAAGGATGAAGGATGTGATAAGCCAGTTGTTATATATTGATTTTAAAATTTTAGATAAAGATAAGTGCATTAGTTTGTTGTGTTCTCTACCATATTTTTGGGATATTATGGTTGTTGAAATAAGTAGCAATACAACTACCTTGAATTTTGATGAAATAGTCTCATCCTTGCTGTTAGAGGAGATGAGAAAGAAACATATTGAAGGCTAGAATGGAGATGCCTTATCTGTACAAGGACAGTCCTAGAAAAGAAACAAAAATAAGTACTCGAGTGGCAGATCAAAATCTAGAGGGAGATCTAAATCTCTAGGAAAACCTGTAAAGGTGTGCTAGAAGTGCGGAAAAGAAAGGCACTTGAAAAATGACTGTAGATCTAAAGCTCCTTACAAAGGAAATGGATATGATGATTCTCCTTCTACAGAGAAAAAACCACCTCAAATGAAGGTGGGGATGTGTACTTGGCTTCTTATTCAAGTATACATGTAGATCATTAGGCATGGTTGATTGACTCAGGTGCACCCTGTAACCACCCTCCTCCCACATCTACCAAAGTAACCATCCAACTGGGGGTAAACATGTGATGAGAGGCTACTATGATATGTTTCAACCTCCTTGGTGACCTGAAGGAAATGGAATCGATGGAACACATCAACCATACCTTCCACATCAACAACAACACTCTCAAGCTACATCCCAGCCATTCATACATCCTTTCCCTAGGTCCCACTGCCCTTTTAGACCTCTTGACCTCTAGATGCTCTCATCCTATGGGTGTGCTAGCATCCAAGGACCTATGGATGCTCTCACAGGCCTTCATGCGTACATCTAGGGACTTTTCCTAGCATACCTCTACCAACGCCCGCGGAATTTAAGGCACTTTTATAGACCATAATTCTAGCCACTTATCATAACTTGTTGCAACTTTCAAAATGCATCAAACATATGATGACAAGACTAATAAACAAAAAATCCACTTCAGGACTAGGCTTGACCATCTCCAACTGGGACTGACATTTTATCAAACACTTGGCATCAATGCAACCTACAGGTCTAGGATACAAGACAAAGCATGAATGACTAAAAACTCTTTTGAAACATGACAAGAAGGATCACCACCTCCTCCCTTGAACTTTTATGACATTAATTATGTCTTTCATCCATCATTTTAACAATTACAAGTAAATACATGAAATAACCATGACATGAACCAATCAATTAACCATGCTTATAACCATCATAAAACCATGGAAATAACAGTGAGATAAAAGCCATTAAATCCACATATAAACAAGTATAAAAGTAAGATAACTTAGCTTTCATTAATCATAGGAAAATCTAACCAAGTTTGGGACTTCCACATACCACCCGACTGTAGACATGGCTGAAACAAATATTTCTTTTAACCAGTCACCCTCATTCCATATTCCAAGCATGAATGTGGGATCTCATGGATAAACCAATACAAAAAAAATCAAGGGAATCTAGAGGTTAAACAACCTCCACCCTCACCAAACCATGATCACACGAAAGTCAGTGCTTTGATCACAAAATTGAACCGAATTTGGAAATACCATCCAGAATCCATCACTATCCTTGAGGAATTTTCCGTATCATTGTCTCTCAGGCTTTAGCACAGTCCAATCCCAGATCCCTAGGCCCTAAACCAAGACCATTCTCTTAGGATTTACTGCAATCCAAACTCAGATCACTAGGCCCTAAATTGAGACTCCTCCCTTAGGCTTTACTTTATATCCTGCCAAAATTGGTCAAGGGATTCCTAGGCCTTTGTGATGAGCCCCAAAAATGGATAATTATATGGGCTCATTCAGCCTCCTAATTTGACTTAATCCACCATTCTCATTAGTTTATTTCATGTTTTTTATTATATTTATGCTAATAGAGTGAATTGGGTTAGTCATTATGCCAACAAGTCTAATGTGTGCTTTATGCAGTCTTTTTGGTCAATTTGGAGACAAAATCAAAAGTTTAAATGAGCACTTGGCAGCCAAATTCATGGAGAGAATCTGTAGGAAGGTGTCCCCTTCATTTATGGGACCTTACCTCGAATTATCCACCATCAGCTTGGAATTCAAGGGCCACCAAATCAATTATCACAAGGGCAGCCGAGCAAGGGCTAGTAAAGTTGTTGTTAACTACAAGTTTTGGCAGTCGAGTTCCTAAAGTTTAGGAGGACTGTTGGGGTCCTCAATTTGTATAAATAAGAAGGCTTAGGGCCTCATTTTAGTTAGTCACTTTGTAGGTAGAAGTTAGCTAGTTTTTAGTTTGATTTTAGTCATTTTTTTGGCAGTAGGTTAGCTCTGCATTTCAGCACATTTTCAATCTTTTTCTTGTAGACAATTTTTGACGTAACTATTATTTCTTGAGCAATAAAGATGAATCCATCTTTGCACCAGCTATAATCTCTCTTAGGAGGTTGTAGCTCTTGGGTTTGTACCCAACCCAAGTGCTCAGTACCTCCTTTGTTTAATTTTATGTGTTTTTGCTGCATTCTTAGAATAAAATCTACTATTTAAATTAAAATCTTGTTTTGTTACTTAGGTTCTTTTTATGGTTAAAATAGTTTTTCATGTTCAGATTGATTTGATAGGTTAATAATAGAAAATATCTTCGAAAGAGGCCATCAAACAACCTCTGATCTCACCTCTCCCTCCTTGGGACCATGAGCTGAGACCTAGGTGTCCTTGCTGCCATAAAAACATTGTTCTTGCTTCTTCATGCAATTTCTAGTGTTAGATTCTTAGTTGCAAAAGTTGGTACCAGTTTTGATTACATGCTTAAATCCATTCTTTCTTGGTTTCCATAGTTTTTTTCCATGATTTTCTGCCAATCAACTTCTATTCATCTTGCTTATGGTTTTTAGGTCAAAGTAGGTTAAAATAGCTAGATCTTTGGTTTTTCTAGTCTTTCTTCGATCAGTCTTCAGAAATAGTGTGCAGAGCATATATAATACCTCTTTGCCTACCCTTACCCCATCAATGCAACCTGCTCCATCCACGAACTCAGATTCTTGCCCTTCATTTGCCACATTTTCCCACTTTGCCCTATCGTGTGCAGCATTGCTCCCTCCATCCTCGAACGAATCCAATCACTCCTTAGCCTCATTTACCAGGTCCTAGACCCCTTAACATCCTTATCAAACCTCCATTTCCACTTTCCCACCATTTTTCCTCCATCAACCCTCCAAAATCCTCCTTTCGGAACATCCTGTAGAAAATTACAGAACATCCTGTAGAAATTCCAGAGCATCCTGTAGAACCCCTGCAAACTTCCTGTAGAAGCTCACGAAAGCGGTTTCTTGATAGCCAAACTCTATGAAACTCTCTGGAAGGGTGCTAGGGACCCCTTAGGCCCTCTCTGAACCTTCCCAACCTCCTGCAAGCATTTCCTTTCACCAATCCACCTCTGCACAGTAAAAAACCAGTTAAAGCACATGCATGATAATTTTTCCAACTTACTCAAAAACACAAAAAGATGTTTCTTTTCAGATTTCACTTCAGAAGTAGCTTATTCACATGAATTTTAACTTTCTAAGAGTCAATGGCATTCATTTCTATAGCTTTCATCCTCTTTCTTGCATCAGTAGGGCTAGCTGGTAAAATTAGGGTTTGCTAGGGTTTGCATTTCCTTTCAGCTTTTCAGTTTCTTTCTGCAAGTAGATTAGCCTCCTTTGAGTTAGCTTTCATCCATCAGTTAAAAATATTCTTATAAGATCTCATAGAAGTTGGTTTAAACTCCTAGCAGACTTGTGCCAGCTAACCAAATGACAGCCGCAGCAAGAGCTAGTACTTGTGCATACAGCACCGTCGCTTCCAAGTTTGTTACGAACTACTAGGTTGATAAAATTAAAGAAGGGAGTCCTAGGAGTTGCAGCGTTATTACTGCAATATTGGGGCCCACCACTTTGGGAATGAACCTTGAGACTACCTTCGCCTCAGATTCTGAAATTCATCTGGCAAATCCAAAGCTCAAAACCGAGATAAACATCCCAACACACCATGGCATCCATAAAAGGCAAGGCTAGGCCCAAAACCACTGTCATAACCTAACAAAACCATTTCACGGACAACAAGAGAACTATACACCAACATATAAATCCATGCATGTCAAAACGAGCTAGGGAATCACACATGCAATATGTTACCTGCAAGTATTCCTACTAAAGTTGCTTGATCCTGCTCTTCCTTCCTTGATCCTTGCTTTCCTTCCTTTCCCTTTGCTTGCTTTTCCTTCCTTGATCCAAACTTAGAGTCCTCCAAGAAAACTCTAAGTGACCAAGAGTGAGAGAGAGAGAATAATGAGAGAGCTCCAAAACTTGAATTGACAAAAGGTTACCATCTGATCCTCAGAA
>APFE031112435.1:0-44720 GCA_000404065.3 Pinus taeda | reverse complement strand
CCAAGACATCAACAAAATTTCTGAAAAGAAAGCATACTGCCCATGGAGCTTTATAGCTTATATCGTTGCATTATTTACAATGAAAGACCTGCTCAAAAGCAAAACATCATGACAACATAACAACCATACCGCTTATTGGAGATTTATAACTTAGCTCATGGCGGTATTTACATCTATACACATATATACATATACCAAAAGATCAGAAAAACATATGCCAAACATATACCAAACATCAAACCAAAACTTCTTTGCCTCAACCAGCAAATAATGAAGGATGCATGGCCCACATTTGATCTGCCATCTCTCATGTAGCTTCTTCGGCCCCAAAGTACTTCCACTGCACTTTAACCTTCTTTATGGCTCTGTTCCTAAGCATGAGATGCTTCCGCTATAATATGCACTGAATCTCTAGCTAGAACTCTCCTTCTTGCTCCACGTGCAATACAGACAAATCAATAACATGATCAACATCCTTTATATTCCTTTTAAGCAATGAAATATGGAAAAAAATCATGGAATTTCACTATTGGAGGTAGTGCAAGTCGATAGGCCACTAGTCCAATCCTCTCAAGGATCTCAAAAATCTCGCAATACCATGGTTTCAACTTGGCACATGATCCAATCCTCAAATATATCTTCTTGGGCTTGATGCGCAAATACACATGCTCCCCAACCTGAAACTCCTTGAATACCAAGTGATGATCCACATAACTCTTATTTCTATCATATGTTGCCTTTAGATTCTTCTTTGTAACCTACATTTCCTGTTCCATGTCTGCCAACATATCCGGTCCAATAAGTACCTTGTTCACTAGTTCACTCCAGCTGATGGGAGTAATACAACTTTTCCCATACAATGCCTCGAAAGGACTCATCCTCAATGACTCTTGATAGCCATTGTTGTATGCGAACTCAACCAATGGAAGATAATCCTCCCATCTCCTATGTTGGTGCATTGCATACATCCTTAACATATCCTCCAAGATCTTGTTGACCCTATCTATTTTTCCATCTTTCTACGGATGATAAGATGTACTGAAGGCCAACTTTGTACCCAAACCTGCAAATAGCTCCTTCCAAAACTTGGAAGTGAACTTTTCATCCTTTTTCAACACAATCTTCTTCGAAACACCATGTAATCTCACTATCTCTCTTATGAAAACTTGTGCCATCTCACTAGGTGAATATGTAATCTTCACTGGAATGAAGTGAGCTACCATTCTCAACCTTTCGACCATGACCATAATAGAATCATGTTGTCTAACTTTCCTTCGAATACTTGTAATGAAATCCATGGAAATGACCTCCCATTTCCATTCTAGAATCGCAATAGGTTGTAGTAGACCACCTGGATGCTTACATTCTTCCTTTACCTGCTGACAATCTAAACATCTAGCCACAGACTATGCCACTTCCTTCTTCATATTCAGCCAATAGTATAACTTCTTCACTGTCGACAATGTCTTATGATATCCTGGGTGACCCGAGTATGGCTTGACATGAAACTACCTCAACATAATCTTATTGATTTCATTGCAATTCGGCACATAGATCCTATCCCCGAATCTCACCAAACCATCTGTCATGAGATGATAGTCTGCATCACAATCACCTATACCTGTACATGTACCCTGTTTTAACCTATTCATGATCTCCATGTACTTGTCATCTCGTTGTCCTGCCTGCAATATACTATCTTGTAACTTTGTCCCATAAGAGCTCATAGATCCTATATGATTTACCTGTACCATTCTGCTAAGAACATCCACAACCCTATTCTCCTTTCCTTTGATGTATCTTATCTCGAAGTCAAACTCACTAAGGGTGGCCAACCAACTAGCTTGCCTAGCATTTAGATTTGGCTGGTCAAACAAATACCTCAACCCACTGTGATCTCTCATCAATACAAACCTCCTGCCAAGAAGATAGTGCCTCCACATATTCAATGCATGTATGATCGCTGCTAGTTTAAGATCATGCATCGGATATTTATGATCATGCTCATTTAGTTTTCGTGACTCATAGCACACTACCTATCCTTCTTTCATGACGACTCCACCAAGTCCTCTCTTGCAAGAATTTGTACACACTACAAACTCCTTGTTCGGATATGCAATACTTAACATTGGTGCATGTGTCAACAATTGTTTGAGCTACTCAAAACTAGTTGCACATTCTTTTATGCATTCGAACTTCTTACCTTTCCTATGCAATGATGTGATAGGATATGCAATATGTGAGAAGTTCCTAATGAACATCATGTAGTAATCTGCCAATCCCATGAATGAACTCATCTCATCCACATTCTTAGGAGTTTCCCACTCCATGATGAGCCTTATCTTTTCTAGATGTATTGTTATGCCTTCCTTGGAAACGACATGCCCCAAGTAATGCACCACTATCTGAAATGAGATGCACTTTCTAAGCTTAGCATACATCTGATGCTCTCTTAGCAATCTCAACATTGCTGCTAAATGCTCAGCATGTTCTTCCTCATTTTTATAATATACCAATATGTCATCAATGAATACAATAACAAACTTGTCCTAATAAGCACACAACACACTATTCATCAAACACATAAATTTAGCTGGAGCATTAGTCAAATCGAATGGAACTACAACAAAATCATAATGACCATACCTGATCCTAAATGCAGTCTTGAATATATCCTCTTCCTTGATGCATACCTGATGGTATCCCAATCTCAAGTTGATCTTAGAGAACAATATTGCTCCCTTCAATTGATCAAACAAATCATCAATCATCGGCAATGGGTACCTGTTTTGAATCGTTACCTTGTTCAACTACTTGTAATCAATGCACAATCTGAGAGTACAATATTTTTTATTTATAAACAACATTAGTTCACCCCACGGTGATACACTTGGCCTAGTGTAGCCCTTGTCAAGCATATCCTTTAACTGCAATTTCAACTCTACTACCTCCGGAGTGCTCATCCTATAAGGTGCCTTCGATGCTAGTGCTACCCCTAGCACCAACTCAATAGAGAAATCTACTTCCCTATGAGGAGGTAACTCTGGAATCTCTACTGGAAACACATCCTGATACTACTGCAATATTGGGTTACCTCTTGAAGATTTATGTATCCTCAGCATCTTTTCCCTTGTCACCAGATATATGCACTACAAACATCACGCAACATTTTCTAAAACTATGCTTAACCTACATAGCGGTAACCATCTTCACTGATGTAGGCTCCTTCTTCCCCTACAAAATTCTCTTTTCCCCATTATCATCCACACACTCAATGGCCTTGTCAAAGTAATCCACTTTGGTCCCGTGAAGGTACATCCAATCCATACCCAAAATCATAATATACGATCCCAACGGCAGTACATTCAAATGTGCTACTTTAGGAATACCATTTAACTCAAATGCACAAGCTCTTACCTAATGGTGAACTCTTTTCTTTGTACTTGTAGCCAACTATACCAACCAATATTTTGCATGCACTTCTTTTCTCAAACCACACTTATCCACCAGGTCATAATTAATATAACTATAGTTATATCCAAGATCAATCAAAATGGAAACAACTTGATCACAAAGCTTACTTCCCATCTCAATGATATATGCTTGATGATCTACCTACCTGTTGTCCACAGTTCCATAGATCTGAGGAATGCTATGTCCAACATCACCAACTATATGTGCCTCCTAAGCACTATAGATCTGGGGTCTACCACCACTCTGATACTACGGATAATCCCTCTTATGATGATCCTTACTGCATATCCAACACTACAATGGTTCTCTACCACTACCTCTAGTCTGCTGCTCTCCATGTCCCCTTTCAGTGGTATTGAACTTCTTGTAAGGGACTACATTTTCTTTCTCACTTTCATCTTGAGGTCTTCCTCACTTTGGTGGCCATTTCCCTATAGCTTTCTCATTTCCTTGCAAGTCACACTTAGGCTCAACTTTGTGCTTCGACTTCTCATAACAATGTTTCAACTTTTGAATGGCATCCTCCATTGATATAGGCTCATCGAACTCAATCTGGTCTCTATATGCTATTGGTAGTCCACAAATGAATCTTTGAACCTTGGCCTTCTCCTCCTTGAGGTAAGGCACATATCACAATAGCTCCAAGAACCTACTAGTATACTCATCATCTGTCAGGGAACCCATCTGCAACTCATAAAACGTCTTTGCTCTATCATCAAATAATATATCTGACAAATACTTATTCTTGAAGAGCCTCTCAAAGTCATGCCAATTCAAATATTCTTCATTTATACCTTTAACATTCTTCACTTCTTCCCACCAAATAATTACTTTACCTTTGAGACTAAAAGTGGCTATCTTTTCTTTCATGTTTTCTGAATAATCATGCAATCTGAAGAGCTTCCTCATACCAAGCAACCATGCCTCTGCATCCTGTAATTTCTTCATCTCTCCATCAAAGGTAGGTGTATTTTCTTTCTTAAACTCTTCCAGAAAGTATACCTTATCACTCCTCATGTAAGGATGATAACGATGACAATCATGATACCTATTAGAACTAGAACTAGAATAGTACTTGTGTCCATCAACTCTCCTATCCAAAGTGTCCAACAACCTTCCATCTCTTATTGTGTCATCTATGTCTGACCTGTGACAACCATAAGACCTGCTGCCATATTCCTCATTAGTTTTTTCCTCTTGCTCATCGATGATCCAAAGTGGTCCATTTCGCTGCAATTCTGACAAACTATGAAGTAGTATTGCATTAACCTATGCTTATTTCTCTTGTGCCTACATGATTTTTTCATTTCCTACCTTAAAATTCCTTGTTTCTTCATTCAAGATTCTCAATGTGTCTGCCAAATTGGAAGAGTGCCCAACAACATGCTTCTCATCCAATTCATAGGGAGAGTATTTGTACTCGACCATCTTGCTAGAAATTTTGATCTTTCTCCTGTGAGGCATACTATGTCAGCTAAACCAAATCACAATAAACCAATGTACCTTAGCATAGTTCGGGGAGGATATCTAGTCTGAAAATGGGGAACTAAAGGCTTCTTGTCAAGCTTACAAGAACCTCTCCCACTCCAAAGCTTATATATTCCCAAGACCTTATGATTAACCAATTGCAGAATTAAAAAGTGCTTGAAAATAGGTGTATTCTTGTGTTTGTTTTTAAACTAGTTATGTGCTTTAAGTTGATTTGCTTAAACTGATATAAAAACATATAACAGTGAAACAATGCAGCAAATAAGCATCACACATAACAGCAATATAATATGGAGTTCACCCAAACCTCTTAGGTTGTGTCTCCTTAAGCTCTAGTCAACTCAACTAGGCTCTCTAGGATTATGGCATAAATTCTTTTACAAGCTCCACGCTCAAATCCATTGGTTTACAACTTAACCTATGGGTTTACAATACCATCTTGTCTCGCTGGCTATCCATACTCTACAGATAGATCTAGGCTTCTCTAGACTAGACTCCTTCAATCAGCGCTCTGAGGTTTCTTGAGCTCTAGCTTACACCAACTCCCTCAAAATTCTCTCGTTGTCTCTGGAATGCCTTCTTCTATCTTTAGCACACTTTGAACACTAGCAACAGCTAGATCATTTGATCTCTCTGCTATTCTAAAGCTTCATTACTATTCCATGGCTCTTAGAAGTCTTCAGGATTTTCTGAACTCCATCTCAATGGATTCAATGGTCCCCTACAGTCACCTCGACTATTGGAACCTTGAGAATGAATGCTAGCTCTATTCTCTGCAAATGCCTCCAACCTCTGTCAGCCTCTTCTTCTGCTCTCGACTCTGGCTCTAGCTCTATGGCTCTCTAGTTTTTGCTCGACCTCCAAGCGACTCCAAAACTCTCTGCACTCTCTCAGCCCCCTTTTGTAATTGTGCACTTTGTGCATTTGTAACATGTCGGTTATAGTCCTCCATCATGGAAAACCCAACTGTTCACCACAAGAATCTATTTACAATGGAAAGGAATCGTCGGCATGGGGAAACCTGATCGTTTTGCCTTCCTCTGGTTGTGGCAGCCAAATAATGGAAATACACAAGAAAATGCCTCATGGAGCGTTTAATCGGACTTCAAATATTATTGAATCACCCCTAAAAACCTATCGGGTCCATCCAAATATCGCTTATCACAATCACAGCGAAATGGTCAAAAAAACCCAATACGCAGGAAATACAAAGAAATCATGCATTCCCGGATTTCAAATCTTATGAAATCAGGTCTATAGACCCATCGGGTCCGGCCCTTATCGGTATATCGTTGTTGCAAGTCGCATGGTGCATGTAATGGCCCTTTTTATCGAGGATCCACCGATCGCCCGTATCGTCGATCACCCCGATCAAATCCTGACCATTGATCTACGCACCCGATCCAACAATCCACGCGCAATTGCACATTGGCCTATCACTTTATTGCATGTCATAATATCGTTGTCGCAACATCCCTGGGGTATTCCCTTTGGTTATGTTGACCGTCGATCCATCGATCACCAATATCACACCTCGCATATCGCATCGGCGGGGTGTATGCCTTTGCTCCTCCAATCGTCGATCACCCCGATCGCCGATTCAATCGCATGTAACTCTGCCTGGGGTCCCGATATCGGATGCAGACTACCTCTGACCGAATATATTAGAGATCGTTGATCAGGGTTTCTTTCCACCCTTGTGTTAAGTCCTTCCCTTTGGCCTTTTGCGATGCGATTTCCTCAATGAGCCTTTTAGGCCATTTTTATAATAATTTGCCTCCTTTTTCAAAGGACAAAGACAATCTTCTTTCTGTGATAACTTCATCATCCAAAGTCCATTTTAGCCCATTCAAGTTGCAGTAGATTCAGAATGAGAAGATCAATGAAATGGGACTATTTCCAAGAGCATCCTTGGACTTTCATTTGCCTTTGTGATGAACACTTTGGACTTAGAAGTTTATCTTAGATCCATTTTGGATCACACCTCCCCACTAAAAGAACTTTCTGTCTCCAAAAGACTGATATACTAATCTGAATAGTAAATGAGAGTAACAACACCCTCTTCTTTTAGCCTCCATACACTTTCCTTTCATAGTGCCTCTGAACCAAAGCCTTTGACCACTTTCCTTCCTGGATGTGCTGGTCCTCTTGGGAAGAATTGTTTTCCTCCTTGAGTTCATGCAGAACTCCTGCTGAGAGGTCACAGAAGGTAGTTTGAACTTCTCTTCCTTGATCATTGATCCAAGGTGGCTCAAACCAATGTGAAGTTACATCTGCTTCACAAAATTTTCATTTGTACGTGTTTGACATACTGCCAACAACAACTGTTAAGAACAACGGAATTACAATCAACAACTGGATGGCCTAAACTCCTGCTTCAACAAAAGGAACTGATTTCACATCTTGTGAACACCTCCATGTCTTTACATCTGTATACAAATGATGGACTAGATAACAAGCCCACAAAACATGCCTTTAAAACAAATGACCCTTCAAGTCAAGCATGTCTTTACATCTCTTTCTACATGCTTTTTCAAAGATGAAACACTTCATCATTATCTCCATCTTGGAGACCAAATCAACTTTTCTCAATTCAATATTACATGCATGTTTACAAAAAAGCAATCAACCCTTCAAGTTAATTACACATACATGTTCAAATACAAAGAAAACATCAACATCCCTATGTTCATGCACAACATTCTCATGCATGCATTTCATCCTTCAACTTTCGCTTAAGCACACTATACTTTTGAAGCTGAAATGAACATAATGTTGTAGCAACAAATTGAACCTCCTACTCAGCTTTTTCCATTCACCTTCTTGGTAAAAACCTACAACTTGCATTCCATTAACAAAGAAATGCAAATAGATGCATCATATCAATAGACATGCATTCTTAATTGGATAAAAACTCTAACCATTTCTTACCAATCCATTTCAAAGGTCTTTCCTCTGTTTGCACATCAACATCAACATGTGAATCATCCTGAAACACATCATTCATTGAAACTTCCTTTCCATTTCTGCCATTCTCTCTTTCCACCTTCTTCAGCTTTTGTGGAAGCATTGTTGGATTCAAAGTCCAACATTTTGCAGCAACATGTCCTTGCTTATGGCAGTAAGTGCAACACATGTGCATCTTCTTGACAGGATGATTTTCCTTGTGCAATGGACCTTTGGCTTCTTGCTTCCTTTCCTTCAAAAGTTTCCTGTATGTGGCCATTCTCTTCCAACATCTAGAAACATTATTGTTATCCAAACCACAAAAGGAACATGCAATTATTTTCCCATGCTCATATGGAAATTTATCATGTTGAACATAATCAAAAGGAATATGGCTAGAACTAGATTTATACCTTTCTCTTTCACCTTTATTTCCTTCTTGAGGAGGTGAATTGAATGAAGAAGTAGCTCCCTTGGAACACCATCAATCTCTTCAAGGCTTTCACAGTTTCCACAAATCTCTGGTTCAAGTGCATGCTTATGAACACCTGCATCCTACAAATGATGTTTCAAGCTTTTGCATTCTCCATGAACACAATCTTCACACTCTTGAGGTAGAAGACCTGAAATGAAACTCCTTGGAACTGTTTCAATGGCCTTCATGGTAGCTTTGGAACTTTCTCCATAAGACTGTCCATAGCCAAGACCTAAATACTTAGGCCTTTCCTCAACCATTATTGGCTCAACAATACCTTGTACATGTTTACCCAAGCCTTTTCCTTCATAGCCCATCTTGGACATTAACTTGGAACCTATGCCTCTGGTATGTTTTTCAAAAGAACCAATATAAACATTCTTAGAAGAATTTGAAGACAAACAGGAATTTTTTACCTCTTCTTCAAGCTGATACTTGACTAAGGCTTCTTTGGCAACAAAGAGTTGTGTCTCCAACTCATGCATCCTTTTCAGGTTCAGATTTTCAATATGAAGTTGCCTCTCCATTTCCTGCAATTTGTTAGAAAACAATTGCTTCTCTTCCTCCACGGAATTCAACTGCTCTCTAAGTATGTTGCTCTTACTTCCATCCTCATACATTTCTCTCACCTTGTCCATCATGATGAACAAGTCTTGCTTCATGTCTTCATTAAAGACTCTTGTTATGAAGAAGGAATTTGAGGACTCACTTGTAGAATTTTTCATTATGAAAATGAACAAAATAACTTCAAACAAGATCAACAAAGAGCTTATTCAAACAACCTTTTGCAACAAACCTCTTGTGATTCAAGGATTTCCTTGAGGTCCTTTGGGATGAGAAGAATGCTTTCAATCCTTCTTCCTTCTTGTCCTCTCTTGGACTCAACTAACAATAACTTTCCCTTCACCGTTGCAAACTCAAACAATAGTCAGTCTGCAAATAAGCATACAATCAATCAGGCAATCAATCCTTGACTGCTCAAACACCTTTCCGACAAGCAATCCTTTACTCTATCAATCAAGCATTCTGATCCGATACCACTTGCTTTGGTATAACCAACTTTGATATCACCTTCCTAAAGGTGGGGTTAATCAATCTCAGACTCCAATACCACCTTATCTGAAAATGGAGCACTAAAGGTTTCTTGTCAAGCTTACAAGAACCTCTCCCACTCCAAAGCTTATATATTCCCAAGACCTTATGATTAACTAATTATGGAATTAAAAAGTGCTTGAAAATAGGTGTATGCTTATGTTTTTTTTTTAAACTGGTTATGTGCTTTAAGTTGATTTTCTTAAATTGATATAAAAACATATAACAGTGCAGCAAATAAGCATCACACATAGCAGCAATATAATATGGAGTTCACCCAAACCTCTTGGGCTACGTCTCCTTGAGCTCTAGTCAAATCAACTAGTCTCTCTGGGATTATGGCATAAATTCTTTTACAAGCTCCACGCTCAACTCCATGGGTTTACAACTGAACCTATGGGTTTAGAATACCATCTTGTCCCACTGGCTGTCCATACTTTGCAGACAAATCTAGGCTTCTCTAGACTAGACTCCTTCAACCAGTGCTCTAAGATATCTTGAGCTCTAGCTTGCACCAACTCCATCAAAATTCTCTCGTTGTCTCTAGAATTCCTTCTTCTATCTTCAGCACACTATGAACACCAACAACAGCTCGATCATTTGATCTCTTTGTTGTTCTGAAGCTTCATTATTGCTCCATGGCTCTTAGAAGTCTTCAGGATTTTCTGAACTCCATCTCAATGGATTCAACGGTCCCCTACAATCACCTCGACTATTGGAACCTTGAGAATGAACGCTGGCTCTATTCTTTGCAAATGCCTCCAACCTCTGTCAACCTCTGCTTCTGCTCTCGGCTCTGGCTCTAGCTCTTTAGCTCTCTGGTTTTCACTCGACCTCCAAGCGACTCCAAAACTCTCTGTGCTCTCTCAACCCCCTTCTGTAATTGTGCACTATGTGCATTTGTAACACATCTGTTACAGTCCTCCATCGTGGAAAACCCGACTGTTCACCATAAGAATCTATTTACAATGGAAAGGAATCGTCGGCATGGGGAAACTCGATCGTTTTGCCTTCCTTTGGCCGTGACAGCCAAATAACGGAAATACACAAGAAAATGCCTCATGGAGCGATTAATTTAACTTCAAATATTATTAAATCACCCCTAAAAACCTATCGGGTCCGTCCAAATATCTCTTATCGCAATCACATAGCGAAATGGTCAAAAAAACTCAATACACAGGAAATACAAAGAAATCCCGCATTCCCGGATTTCAAAACTTATGAAATTGGGTCTATAGACCAATCGGGTCTGGCCCTTATCAGCATATCGCTATCACAAGTCACATGATGCAAGTAACAACCCTTTGTAATGGGCATCCGCCGATTGCTCGATCGCCGACCACCCCGATCGAATCCTGACCGTTGATATGTGCACCCGATCCAATGGTCCATGCACAATCGCACATCGGCCCATCGCTTTATCGCATGTCACAATATCGTTGTCACAATAACCTGTGGGTCTTCCCTTCGGTTATGCTGACTGCTGATCCACCGATCGTCGATATTGCACCTCGTGTATCGCATCAATGAGGTCTATGCCTCTGATCCTCTGATTGCCCCGATCGCTGATTCAATCGCATATCACTCTGCCTGGGGTCCCAATATTTGATGTAGCATACCTCCGACCAATATATCAAAGATCACTAAATGGGGTTTCTTTCCACCCTTGTGTTAAGTCCTTCACTTTGGCCTTTTGCGATGTGAATTCCTCAATGAGCCTTTTAGGCCATTTTTATAAGAATTTGCCTCCTTTTTCAAAGGACAAAGGCAATCTTCTTTCTGCGATAGCTTCATCATCCAAAGTCCATTTTAGCCCATTCAAGTTGCAGTAGATTCAGAATGAGAAGATCTATGTAATGGGACTATTTCCAAGAGCATCCTTGGACTTTCATTTTCCTATGTGAGGAACACTTTAGACTTGGAAGTCTATCTTAGATCCATTTTGGCTCAATATCTCATCTGATACCTTAGTGTGACACATGTATAACATAATCATACCATCATATATACATACGATACATAAGCATATAACCATGTACCCATCAGTCTAACTAGAGTTCGGTCATCAACGCATGAACATATCAACTACACATACCATGAGCTCATGCATGACAACACAACCATATCATTGTATACTCATCTACGCAACATAAAAATAAAAATAAAATAAAAATAAAAAAAACATGTCCCCAATCATACACCCATGACAACACATTTCACACAACGACATCCTTATTCCCATGGCAACATCACTACAACCATGACCAACACCATGCATATGCAACAAGCATTCAAGGATGTCTGGCACATGTGCAACCAACATGAATGCATGGCAAACACATTCACCCAAGGAGAGCGCAACCACGCTCTGATACTAATATGTAACCACCCTCCTCCCACATCTACCTAAGTAACCAGCCAACTGGTGTAAACATGCAATGATAGGCTACTATGATATGATTCAACCTCCTTGGGACCTTAAGGAAATGGAATTGATGGAACACATCAACCATACCTTCCACATTAGCAACAACACTCCTAGGAGACATCCCAACCATTCATGCATCCTCCTCCTGGGTCCCACTGACTTTTTAAACCTCTAGATGCTCTCACGCTATGGGCATGCAAGCGTCCTGGGACATCTGGATTCTCTCGCAGGTCTGTTGGGTTGTGTTATATTCTTTCCACGACTAGCCTACCTAGATAACTAGGAGGTTAGAGGGGGGGTGGAGCCCCCCCTTCATTGCGCCGATTACGTAGTGGGGGGGTCACAAGGGGGGCGGAAGCCCCCCCTGTCCAAGGGGTCTATGGGGTCCAGAGCAGCAACCCAGGGAAAAAGAATTGGACCCTATATTAGGTGGGGCAAACCTACCTATGGTTTTGTGCATGGTTTTGGCACATGGTTTTGGATGTGATGGTTTTCGGTCCATGGTAGTGGATGCTTCAACATGTATAAATATGTATTGTAACATTGGAAGGAACATAATGAAAAATCAAGTTGGTAGTCCTAGTTTTGGGATCCAAGGGAAAATATCTATGTATATTTGTTTTATGTGTTATGCTCTCACCCTTGTTTATTTTCTGTTTTTTAGAATTCGTATGCAGGTAATTTCTATATGGGGTTAAAACCTACATTTGGTATTAGAGTTCTTTTGGCTTCAAGAGGATGCCTTTGTTGCTAAGGGGTTTCGCTCAGGCCTGTGGTAGACCCTATTCAGTGGGAGATCTGCAGGATCAATTCAGGTGATGAAAGAAGATGCCGAGTAGTGGAAAGATATAGATCGAGAAATTTAATGGTTGGAATTTTGAGTTATGGAAACTCAAGATGGAGGATTTGTTGGTAGATAAAGATCAGTGGACCGCGGTAGATCAAGGTACTAACCAACGGGAGTGTCCGATGAAGAATGGAATAAGTTGGATCGGAAGGCAAAGAACACAATACGATTATGTGTCTCAAATTCAATATTGCTGAATGTATCAGGGGAAGCTATGACTAAGGATTTGTGGGTCAATTTAGGGACTTTGTACCAATCTAAGTCTCTGGTGAATAAATTGTTCCTACGGAAAAAGTTGTATAACTTGAGGATGAAAGATAGAGACTCAGTGACAGAGCATCTGAATGCATTTAATACTGTGGTAAGTCAGTTATTATCTGTTGATATTAAAATTTTAGGTGAAGATAAGTGCATCAGTTTGTTGTGTTCTCTACCAAATTTGTGGGATAGTCTGGTTATTGCAATAGGTAGCAATGAAACTTCCTTTCAATTTGATGAAATAGTCTCATCCTTGCTAACGGAGGAGATGAGACGAAAAAATATGGAGAGCCAGAATGGTGATGCCTTGTCTGTATGAGGACAGTCCCAAAACATAAATAAAAATAAGTCATCGAGTGGGAGATCTAAATCTAGAGAGAGATCTAGTTCTCCAGGAAAACCTGTAAAGGTGGTGTGCTGGAAATGCGGAAAGGAAGGGAACTACAAAAGGGACTGTAAATCTAAAGCTCTTGACAAAGGAAATGTATTTGATGATGCTCCTTCTGTAGAGGCAAAAACCACCTCAGATGAAGGTGTGGATGTGTACTTGGCTTCTTCAAGTACACATGTAGATCATCAGGCATGGTTAATTGACATAGGTGCATCCTTTCACTTCACTCCCCATAGAGAGTGGTTCTTCAAGTATGATAAATATGATGGTGGTCATGTCTTCTTGGGGGATGATAGGAAGGCTAGAATTGTTGGTCATGGAAAATTCAAGTTGAAGTTGCAAGGTGGAAGGATTAGAACACTTCCAGGTGTTTTGCATATTCCTACATTAGCCAAAAATTTGATTTCTGTAAGCAAGATGGATGATGTAGGCGTAAAAACAATGTTCGAGAAATACACCTGCAAGATGGTTCAGGGGGCATTGGTATTGATGCGGGGAGTTTGGATTGGAACTCTGTACAAGCTACAAGGTAGCACTGTTATTGATGGGTGCAATAGTTCTATGGTTCCTGAAAGTGGAGTAGAAAATCTAGTGGCCTCTGGAGAAAAGACCATGCTACGGCATAAAAGGCTTGGACATATTGGAGAGAAGGGACTTCGAATACTTCATGGTAAAGTTATGGTAGAAGGTATGACTAATAGCTCTCTGGATTTTGATTTCTGTGAAAATTGTGTATATGGGAATTAGAATCGGGTGAGTTTCCCCTCTGGTGGTAAGAGGGCAAAACATATATTAGAGCTTGTGCACAGTGATGTGTTTGGACCTGTGAAGGTTCCATCACTGGGTAAATCTATGTACTATGTATCATTTATAGATGACTTCTCAAGGAATACATGGATATATTTCTTGAAGAAGAAATCTGAAGTCTTTGAGAGGTTTAAAGAATTTAAGGCTCTGGTGGAAAACCAGACAGAGAAGAAGATAATGGTGTTGAGGACAGATAACGATGGAGAGTTTCGCAGCAAGGAATTTAAAGAATTATGTAAGAAGTGTGGTATAGCATGACATAAGACTAATCCATACACACCTGAGAAAAATGGAGTTGCAGAAAGAATGAACAAGACGTTGATGGAAAGGGCAAGAAGCATGCTCAGTGGTGCTGGGTTAGGACAGAAATTCTGGGCAGAGGCATTGGAGACAGCATGTTACCTAGTCAATAGATCACCTTCATCAGCGTTGGAGGATAAGACTCCACGAGAGGTATGGATTAGTAAGAAACCCTCTCTTTCACATCTGAGGGTATTTGGATGTGATGCATATGTACATGTTCCAAAGGAGAAAAGAACAAAGTTGCATAGTAAATCTGAAAAGTGCATCTTTATTGGGTATAAGGATGGTTTAAAGGGTTATAAGCTTTGGAACCAAGTAACAAGGAAGGTTGTGTACAGCTGAGAAAGAAGGAAGCCAGAAAGGTATAGTCCATCTTCTTTCTATTCAAATTTTTCTTTATCTATTACTGATGATGATCCCAAAACTATGAAGGAAGCAGTAGATTCAGAGGATGGAAAACTATGGAAAGAGGCCATGGTTGATGAAATGGCATCTTTGCACAAAAATGAGGCCTTGGATCTGGTGGAGTTGCTGGTTAGAAGGAAATCCATTGTTAGCAAATGGGTGTTCAAGAAGAAGATAAATGTATAAGGAAAGGTGGAGAAATACAAAGCTTAGTTGGTAGCAAAAGGTTATTCCCAGATGCGGGGAATTGATTTTGGTGATATTTTTTCTCTTGTTGCTAAGGTAGCTTCTATTAGATTACTTTTATCTATTGATGTTGCTTTTGATTTTGAGGTAGAACAGATGGATGTGAAGACAACTTTTCTTCACAAGGATCTGGAAGAGGATATCTAGATGAAGCAAAATGAAGGCTTTGCGGTGAAGGGTAAGAAAGAATTGGTATACAAGTTAAAGAAGTCTCTGTATGGGCTAAAATAGTCACCAAGGATGTGGTATCAGAAATTTGATACATTTATATGGGGACTTGGCTTAACTAAAATCAAAGCAGACCACTATGTGTATTTTAAATTAATTGGTGACTGTGTTATTTATCTAGTTTTGTATGTGGATGACATGTTGTTGGTTGGAAATGAAAAAGAAATTATCCAATATTTGAAGACCCAATTGTCCTCCAAATTTGACATGAAATATCTTGGTACTGCAAACTATATTTTGGGCATGCAAAATTAAAAGAGATCAGGCAAAGAGGAAGCTCTGGTTAAACTAGAGGAAGTAAGTCGAGACAATATTGCAGAGTTTTAATATGCAAGATAGTAAATAGGTGAAGGTTCAAATTCTTGTAGGTGTAAAGTTATCTGCTGAACAGTGTCCCAAGACACAAGAAGAGGAAGAGGACATGTCTCGTGTTCCATATGCAAGTGCAGTTGGTAGCCTGATCTATGCGATGGTCTATACTAGACCATACATTGCACATGCAGTGGGAGTATTGAGTAGGTTTATGTCAAAACCAGGGAAGGAGCATTGGATAGCAGTGAAGCGGGTTATTACATATTTTCTTGGCACTAGTGATTATGGTTTGTGCTACCAAGGAAGACCAGGATTGGACAGAGTTTTTGATATTCGTGGCTTTGTTGATGTAGACTAGACTGGAGATCTGGATCAGAGAAGATCTACAAGTGAGTATGTGTTTAACCTATTTGGAGGTGCAGTCAGTTGGATGAGTAAGAAACAATTTGTAGTGGCATTATCAACTATGGAGGCAGAATACATGGCAGCCACTCATGAAGCAAAGATCGCAGTTTGGTTGTAGAGATGTGTTCAAGTATTGGGTTAGTACAGGGAGCTATAAGTATAGATTTTGATAGCCAAAGTGTTAATTTTCTTGGCAAAGAACCCTTCTTACCATTCAAAGAAAAGCACATTGATGTTCAGTATCACTTTGTGAGGGATATGATAGAAGACAAAAAGGTGTTGCTGGTAAAGGTGGACACTTTGAAGAATATTGCAGATGCATTGACAAAATCTACGAGCTCTGAGAAGTTCTCTTGGTGTAGAGAAACAATGGGTGTTTCAGGGATGGATAAATGACTAATCTCTCATGTGGCCCCTTGTGGAAAGAAAACAAAAAGTGGGAGAATGTTGGGTTATGTTATATTCTTTCCACAACTAGCCTACCTAGATAACTAGGGGGTTAGAGGGGGGGTGGAGCCCTCGCTTCGTTGCACTGATTACACAGTGGGGGGCTCATAGGGGGGGCTACATCCCCCCCTATCCAATGGGTTTGATGGGGGTGGCTATCCCCCCTCTATAGGGTTCGGGGTAGCGCCCCAGGGAAAAAAATTTGGACCCTATATTAGGTGGGGTGAACCTACCTATGGTTTTGTGCATGGTTTTCGCACATGGTTTTGGACGTGATGGTTTTTGGTCCATGGTATTGGATGTTTCGGCATGTATAAATATGTATTGTAACATTGAAAGGAAAATAATGAAAAATAAAGCAAGTAGTCCTGGTTTTGGGATACAGGGGAAAATCTCTGTGTATATTTGTTTTATGTGTCATTCTCTTGCCTTTGTTTATTTTTTGTTTTTTAGAATTCGTATGTAGGTAATTTTTGTATGGGGTTAAAACCTACAAGGTTTGCATGCCTACGTCTAGGGACTTTTCCTAGCAAACATGTCACCAATGTTCGTAGAATTTAAGGAACTTTTCTAGCCCATAACTTTAACCACTGCCCAGAACTTGTTGTAACTTTCAAAATACATCAAACACATGATGAAAAGACCAATAAACCAAAAATCAACTTCAGGACTAGGCCTAACCATCCCCAACCGGGACTCACACTCTATCAAACAATTGGCATCAATGTAACCTATAGGTCTAAGATACAAGACAGAGCATGAATGACTAAAAAATCTTTTGAAACATGACAAGAAGGATAACCACCTTCACCCTTGAACTATTATGACATCAATTGGGTCTTGCATCCGTCATTTTAACAATTACAATTAAATACATGAAATAACCATGACATGAACCAGTAAATTAGCCATGCTTATAACCAGCATAAAACCATGGACATAACAGTTAGATAACAACCATTAAATCCACATATAAACAAGTACAAAATAAGAGAACTTAACTTTCATTAATCATAATAATATTTGACCAAGTTCGGGACTTCCACATACCACCCGACCGTAGGCATGGCTGAACAAAATATTTCTTTCATCCAATCACCACCTATTCCATATTCCAAGTATGAATGTGGGATATCATGGATAAATCAATCCAAAGAAAATCAAGGGAATCCAAAGTTTAAACCACCTCCACCCTCACCAAACCGTGATCACAGCAAAACTGGTGCTCTGATCACAAAACCGAATCGAACTTGGAAATTCCATATGGAATCCATCACTATCCTTGAGGAATTTTCCATCTCCTTATCTCTCAAGCTTTACCCCAATCCAATCCCAGATCACTAGGCCCTAAATTGAGGCTCCTCCCTTAGGCTTTACCGTGTATCCCACCAAAACTGGTCAAGGGATTCCTAGGCCTTTGGGAATGAACCTTGAGACCACATCCACCCCGGATTTTTAAATCCATCCGGCAAATCCAAAGCTCAAAACCGAGATAAACATCCAAATACACCATGGCATCCTGAAAATGCAAGTCTAGACTGAAAACCACTATCATAACCCAACAAAACCATGCCAGCGACAACAAGAGAACCATACACCAACACGCAAAGCCATGCATGTCAAAACCAGCTAGGAAATCACACATGTAATATGTTACCTGCAAGTACTCCTGCTGAAGTCGCTTGATCCTTCTCTTCCTTCCTTGATCCTTGCTTTCCTTCCTTTCCATTTTCTTGTTTTTCCTTCCTTGATCCAAAGCTAGAGTGCTCCAAGAAAACTCTAAGTGACCAAGAGTGAGAGAGAGAATAATGAGAGAGCTCCAAAACTTGAACTAACAAAAGGTTACCAATTGATCTTGAGAGGCCTTTTTATTAATTAGGCTTCTATTTTCTTCATTTTCCTTCATTTTCCCTAATTTTCCTCCTCACATGCAACCTGTGACTTTTCACCTTGCTTTTCTCCTATTTTCATTTATTTTCATAAATAAGTGTGCCAGAAATGCCTTTTTTCCTTTTAATGCCTTTTCGTTAGCCTTTTCCAATTTCCTTTAGCTATAAACACATCTAGTGATGCCCACTAGCATATATTTTCTCACCATTTAGTTTGGAATACGTGTCCCTTAATAGTGGTCTTATTTTTCCTTTATTAACTTTTATTACATGAACTTTTCACCAGGGTCGTTACACATCTTTTCACTTTACTCCCCATAGGAAGTGGTTATGCAAGTATGAGAAATATCATTGTGGTGATGTCTTCTTAGAGGATGACAAGAAGGCTATAAGTGTCAGACGTGGAAAAGTCAAGCTAAAGTTGCAAGGTGGGAGGATTAGAACACTTCTGAGTGTTGTGCTTATTCCTCCATTAGACATAAATTTGATTTTTTTAAGCAAGATGGATGATGCAGTCGTAAAAATAGTGTTTGATAAAGGTACATGCAAGATAGTTTGGGGAGCACTCATATTGATGTGGGGAGTTTAGATTAGAACTCTATACAAGATTTTGGGTAGCATTGTTATTGATGGGTGCAACAGTTATGTAGTTCTTCAAAGTGGAGCAGAAAATCTAGTGGTCTCTAGAGAAAAGACCATGCTATGGCATCAAAGGCTTAGACATATTGGAGAGAAGGGCCTTCAAAAACTTCACGGTAATAGTATGGTAGAAGGTATATCTAATTTCTCTCTGGATTTTGATTTCTGTAAACATTGTGTATATGGAAAGCAGAATCAGGCGAATTTTCCCTCTAGTGCTAAGAGGTCGAAAGGGATATTAGATCTTTTGCATAGTGATGTGTTTGGACCTATGTATGTTCCATCACTGGATAAGTTTGTGTACTATTTACATTTATAGATGACTTCTCAAGGAATACATAGATATATTTCCTTAGGAAGAAATCTGAAGTCTTTAATAGGTTTCAATAATTTAAGGCTCTAGTGGAAAACCAGAAAGAGAAGATGATAAAGGTGTTGAGGACAGATAATGGTGGAGATTTCTGCAAGACAGAATTTGAAGAGTTTTGTAAGAATTATGGTATAGCATGGAAAAAAAATACTCCATACACACCTCAGAAAAATAGAGTTTCAGAAAGAATGAACATGACGTTGATGGAAAAAGTAAGAAGCATGCTCAGTTGTGTTAGGTTAGGATAGGAATTCTAGGCAGAGGCGATGGATACTACATGTTACCTGGTTAATAGATCACCTTCATCAGCATTGGAGGATAAGACTCCACATGAGGTATGGACTAGTAAGAAACCCTCTCTTTCACATCTGAGGGTATTTGGTTGTGATGCATATGTACATGTTCCCAAGGAGAAAAGAATCAAGTTGGATAGCAAATATGAAAGGTTCATCTTTATTGGGTATAACGATGGCTTAAAAGGTTATAAGATTTGGAAACTAGAAACAAAGAAGGTTGTGTACAACTGAGATGTGGTGTTTAGAGACGTGAAATATATTTCTAAACATGAATTCCTACTAAAGGAACCTGAGAATATAGAGTTTGATCTAAATGAGGAAGAATCCAACTCTACAATATAATAGGAATCAAAAGATGAAGAGCCACAAACTCCAACTGTGAGAAGATCAGTTCGAGAAATAAGGCTACAGCCAGAAAGCTATAGTCCATCTGATTTCAGTTCAAATTTTGCTTTATCTATTACTAATGATGATTCCAGAACTATTAGGGAGGCACTAGATTTAGAGGATGGAAAACTCTGGAAAGAGGCCATTGTTGATGAAATGGAATCTTTGGACAAAAATTAGGCTTGGGATCTGTTGGAGTTGTCGGCTGGAAGGAAACAATTTGGAAGAAAATGGGTGTTTAAGAAGAAGATGAATGTAGAAGGGAAGGTAGAGAAATACAAAGCCCATTTGGTAGCAAAAGGTTATCCCCAGGTGTCAGGAATTGATTTTGGTGATATTTTTTCTCTTATTTCCAAGGTAGATTCTATTAGATTAATTTTATCTGTTGTTGTTGCTTTTAATTTTGAGGTAGAACAGATGGATGTGAAGACAACATTTCTTCACGAGGATCTGGAAGAAGAGGTCTACATGAAGCCACCTGAATTCTTTGCGGTGAAGGGTAAGAAAGAACTGGTATGCTAGTTAAAAAAGACTCTGTGTGGGTTAAAACAGTCACCAAGGATGTGGTATCAGAAATTTGATACATATATAACGGGACTTGGATTCACCAGAAGCAAAGCAGATCACTATGTGTATTTTAAATTAATTAGTGACTGTGTTATTTATTTGGTCTTGTATGTGGATGATATGTTGCTAATTAGACATAACAAAGAAATTATCCATAATTTGAAGACCTAATTGTCCTCCAAATTTGACATGAAGGATCTTGGTGCTGTAAACAATATTTTGGGCATGGAAATTAAACGAGATCGGGAAAAGAGGATGTTCTGGTTAAACCAGAGGAATTATGTCGAGACAATATTTTAGAGGTTTAATATGCAAGATAGTAAACCAGTGAAGGTTCCTATTCTTGTAGGTGTAAAGTTATAGGTTGAATAGTGTCCCAGGGCACAAGAAGAGGAAGAGGACGTGTTCTGTGTTCCATATGCAAGTGCAATCGGTAGCCTGATGTATGCAATGGTCTGTATTAGACTAGACATTGCACATGTAGTGGGAGTATTGAGCAAGTTTATGTCAAAACCAAGGAAGGAGTATTGGATAGTAGTGAAGCAGGTTTTCAAGTATTTGCTTGGCACTAATGATTATGGTTTGTGCTACCAAGGAAGACCAGGATTGGACAAATTTTTGGAAATTTGTGGCTTTGTTGATGTAGAATGGGTTGGAGATCTAGATCAAAGAAGATATACAAGTGGGTATTTCTTTAACCTATTTGGAGGAGCAATCAGTTGGATGAGCAAGAGATAGTTTATAGTGGCACTTTCAACTACATAGGCAGAATACATGGCAACCACTCATGCAAGCAAGGAAGTAGTTTGGTTGTAGATATTATGTTCAATTATGGGTTTAGTACAGCGAGCTATAAGGATAGACTATGAAAACTAAAGTGCAATTTTCTTGGAAAAGAACCCTGCTTATCATTCAAATACAAAGCATATTGATGTTCGGTATCACTTTGTGAGGGATATGATTGAGGACAAAAAGGTGTTGTTGGTATAGGTGGACACTTTGAAGAATGTTGCAGATGCATTGATGAAGTCTGTGAGCACTGAGAATTTTTCTTAGTGTAGGGAAATAATGGGCATTGCAGGGTTGGACCAATGACTATGCTCTCCTATGACCCCTTGTCTGGAAAAGAAAATAATAAGTGGGAGAATGTTGGGTGTGTGTTATATTCTTTCCACGACTAGTCTCAAGCGTAGGGTGTCACAAGGGCAGCAAAAGCCCCCATTGTTTGTTGCATCGAGCATAGAAGGGGGGTCATAAGGGGGGCGCAGCCCCCCTTTTCAGGGGGTTTCAAGGGAATGGTAGCCCCCTTTTACGGGGTCTAGGGCAGTACCCCGAGAAAATTATTTTGGATCCTATATTAGGTGGGCATACCTACCTATGGTCTTAGGCATGATGGTTTTCTGTCCATGGTATTTTGTAGATCTGGTCAAAGGGAACTATGGTTATGTTCTAATCTAGGGTTAATGGATTGGGGTTTATGAATGCTTCAACATGTATATATATGTATGGTAACATTGAAAGGAATATAATGAAAAATCAATCAAGTAGTCCCGATTTTGAGATATAGGGGAAAAGGTCTGTGTATATCTATTTTATATTTTATGTTCTCACCATTGTTTATTTTATGTTTTTAGAATTCATATGCAAGTAATTTATGTACAACGTTAAAACCTATATTTGGTATTAGAGTTGTTCCAACTTCAAGGGGACGCCTTTGCTGCTAAGGGGTTTTGATTAAGCCTGTGTTAGACCCTGTTTAGTGGGAGATATGCGGGATTTATTCTTGTGGTGAAAGAAGATGACGAGCAATGGAAATATAGGTATCTATAAATTAAATGGTCATATTTTTGAGTTATGGAAAATCAAGATGGAGGATCTGCTCGTATATAAAGATTAGTGGATCGTAGTAGATCCAGGTACTAAAACAACGGCAATGTCAGATGAAGACTAGGTGAAGTTGGATCAGAAAGAAAAGAGCACAATATGATTGTGTATCTCATATTCAGTATTGTTGAATGTATCAGGGAAAGCTACAACGAAGGATTTGTGGGACAAGTTAGGGACTTTGTACCAATCTAAGTCTCTAGTGAACAAATTGCTCCTACGGAAAAAGTTGTATAACCTAAGGATGAAGGATGGAGACTCGATGACAAAGCATTTGAACAACTTTAATACTGTGGTAAGCTATTTTTTATCTGTTGATATTAAAATCTCAGATGAAGATAATTGCATCACTTTATTTTGTTCTCTACCTGATTCATGAGATAGTTTGGTTGTTACAATAGGTATCAATACAACTACCTTCAAGTTTTATGAAATAGTATCATCTTTGTTGTCGAAGGATATCAGATGGAAGAACATTAGGGGATTTTCGATGTCTGAAATGGGCCTCCTAAGAAAATAATGAAATAATAGTGGAAATAATAAAATAATATTAGATTACATCATCAAATTTTAGAGGGAAAAAAAAAAAGGAAAAAACTATTCTTTCAACTCATATTTTCAACTTATCTCCCTACAACACTCGTTGGATGCATGATTTGATTCCTCATCCGAGGAGTACCCATGTTTCATACTTTCGATGAACTTTGCTACTCAAAAAATGAGAAATACATGAAAAAACGTTATTACAATCACGTTTTTCATGTATTTCTCATTTTTTAGTAGCAGGGTTTGTCAAAAGTATGAAACATGGGTACTCCTCAGATGAGGAATCAAATTATGCATCCAACGAGTGTTTTTTCTTGAAATTTGAATAAACCCATAGGGAGATAAGTTGAAAATACGAGTTGAAAAAGTAGTTTTATTATTTTTTACTCCAAAAATGGTGAATCATCCCCCATGGTTGACATCATCATCTTGAATCCTATTGGTTCTTATAAATTTTATTTTGGTTGTACATTTTTCTTATGAGGCCCATTTTAGACCTCAAAAATCCCCTAATGTATGGATGGCTAGATTGGAGATGCGTCGTCTGTACGAGGACGGTCCCAGAAAATAAACAAAAATAAGTCCTCGAGTGGGAGATCTAAACCTAGAGGGAGATATAAATCTCCAGGAAAACCTATAAAGGTGTGCTGGAAATGTGGAAAGGAAGGGCACTTCAAAAAAGGATTGTAGATCTAGAGCTCTTGAGAAAGGAAAGGGAATGATGCTCCTTCTACAGGGGCGAAAACCACTTCAGATAAAGGGTGGGGATGTGTACGTGGATTCTTCTTCAAGTACACATGTAGATCATGAGGCATGGTTGATTGACTCAGGTGCATCCTTTCACTTCACTCCCCATAGCGAGTGGCTCTGTGATTATGAGAAATATGATGGTGGTGATGTATTCTTTAGGGGTGACAGGAAGGATAGAATTATCAAACGCGGAAAAGTCAAATTAGAGTTGCAAGGTTGAAGGATTAGAACACTTTCGGGTGTTTTTCATATTCCTATATTGGCCAGAAATTTGATTTATGTAAGCAATATGGATGATGTAGCTGTAAGAACAGTGTTTAAGAAAGATACCTGCAATATGGTTCGGGAGCACTGGTATTGATGTGGGGAGTTCGAATTGAAACTCTGTACAAGCTTCTGGGTAGCACTGTTATTGATGGGTGTAACAATTCTATGGTTCTTGAAAGTGGAGCTGAAAATCTAGTGGTCTCTGGAGAAAAGACGATGTTATGGCATCAAAGGCTTGGACATATTAGAGAGAAGGGACTTTGAATACTTAATGGTAATAGTATGGTCGAAGGTATGTCTAAATTCTCTTTAGATTTTGATTTCTATGAATATTTTGTATATGGGAAGTAGAATCGAGTAACTTTCCCCTCTGGTGCTAAGAAGGTGAAAGGGATATTAGACCTTGTGCACAATGATGTGTTTGTACCTATATCAGTTCCATCACTGGGTAATTGTGTACTATGTATCATTTATAGATGAATTCTCAGGGAATACATGTATATATTTCTTTAGGAAGAAATATGAAGTCTTTGACAGGTTTAAAGAAGTTAAGGCTCTGGTGGAAAACCGGACAAAGAAGAAGATAAAGGTGTTGAAGACAGATAATGATGGAGAATTGAGGAAGAAGGAATTTGAAGAGTTCTGTAAGAAGTGTGGTATAGCACAGAAAATGACTACTCCATACACACCTCAACAAAATGGAGTTATAGATAGAATGAATAGGACATTGATGGAAAAAGCAAGAAGCATGCTCAGTGGTGTCGAGTTAGGAAAATAATTTTGAGCAGAGGCGGTGAGGACTACATTTTACCTCGTTAATACATCACCTTCATTAGCGTTGGAGTATAAGACTCTACATGAGGTATGGACTAGTAAGAAACCGTCTCTTTCACATCTGAGGTTATTTGGTTGTGATGCATATGTACATGTTCCAAAGG
Organism: Pinus taeda; assembly: GCA_000404065.3. NCBI lineage: Eukaryota > Viridiplantae > Streptophyta > Pinopsida > Pinales > Pinaceae > Pinus > Pinus taeda. Next base: position 19,635 of record APFE031112435.1, on the reverse strand, counting down.
AGAAAAGAACCAAGTTGGATAGTAAATCTGAAAGGTGCATCTTTATTGGGTATAATAATGGTTTAGAAGGTTATAATATTTGGAACCCATAAATGAGTAAGGTTTTGTATAGCCAAGATGTGGTGTTTAGAGAGATGAAATATTTTATTAAACATGAAGTCCTACCAAAGGAACTTGAGAATATATATTTTGAGCTAAAGGAGGAAGAATTGGATTCTACAATAGAAAAGGAATCAGAAGAAGAAAAGCCACGAAATCCAACTGTGAGAAGATCATCTCAAGAAAAAAGGCATCCAGAAAGGTATAGTCCATCTACTGTATATTCAATTTTTTCTTTATCTATTACTGATGATGATCCCAGAATTTTCAAAGGATGGAAAACTCTGGAAAGAGGCCATGGTTGATGAAATGGCATCTTTGGACAAAAAAGAGGCTTGGGATCTAGTGGAGTTATCAGTTGGAAGGAAACCCATTGGAAGAAAATATTTTTTTAAGAAGAAGATGAAAGTAGAAGGAAATGTGTAGAAAAGAAAAGCTCGGTTGGTAGAAAAAGGTTATTCCTAGGTGCCAAGAATTGATTTTAGTGATATTTTTTCTCTTGTTGCCAAGGTAGCTTCTATTATATTACTTTTATCTGTTGCTTCTACTTTTGATTTTGAGGTAGAACAGATGGATGTGAAGACAACATTTCTTCATAAGGATCTAGAATAAGATATATACATGAAGCAACCTGAAGGCTTTGCGGTGAAGGGTAAGAAAGAACTAGTATGTAGGTTAAAAAAAGTCTCTGTATGGGTTAAAACAGTCACCAGTGATGTGGTATTAGAAATTTGATACATATATATAGGGATGTGGCTTCACCGGAAGAAAAGCAGAACACTATGTGTATTTTAAATTAATTGGTGACCGTGTTATTTATTTTGTCTTGTATGTGGATGATACGTTGTTGATTGGAAATAATAAAGAAAATATCTAGGATTTGAAGACCCAATTGTCCTCCAAATTTGACATGAAGGATATTGGTGCTACAAACTATATTTTTAGCATGGAAATTAAACGAGATTTGGAAAAGAGGAATATCTAGTTAAATCAGAGGAAGTATGTCGAGACAATATTGTAGAGGTTTAATATGCAGGATAGTAAACTAGTGAAGGTTCTTATTCATGTAGGTGTAAATTTATCTACTGAATAGTGCCTTAAGACATAAGAAGAGGAAGAGGACATGTCTTGTGTTCCATATGCAAGTGTGATTGGTAGCCTAATGTATGCAATGGTCTGTACTAGACTAAACATTTCACATGTAGTGGGAGTTATGAGCAGGTTTATGTCAAAAATGGGGAAGGAGCATTGGATAGCAGTGAAGAAATCTTTCAACTATTTGCATGGCATTGGTGATTATGGTATGTGCTACCAAGGAAGACCAAGATTGGACGGAGTTTTGGACATCCATGGCTTTATTGATGTAGATTGGGCAAGATATCTAAATCGAAGAAGATCTACAAGTGGGTATGTGTTTAACCTATTTATAGGAGTAGTCAGTTGGATGAGAAAGAGATAGTCTATTATGGCACTTTCAATTATAGAGGGATAATAGATGGCAGCCACTCATGGAAGCAAGGAAGCAGTCTGGTTGTAGAGATTGTGTTCAAGTATGGGGTTAGTACAACAAGCTATAAGGATAGACTATTACAGCTAAATGTAATTTTCTTGGCGAAGAACCCTGCTTATCATTCAAAGAGAAAGCACATTGATGCTCAGTATCACTTTGTGAGGGATATGGTTGAGGACAAAAAGGTTTTGTTGGTAAAGGTAGAAATTTTGAAGAATATTGCAGATGAATTGATGAATTTTGTGAGCACTGAGAAGTTTTCACGTTGTAGGGAAACAATGGGCATTGGAGGGTTGGACCAATGACTAAGCTCTCTTGTGACCCCAAATGTGGAAAAGAAAACAACAAGTAGGATAATGTTGGGTGTGTGTTATATTCTTTCCATCACTAGTCGTATTCGTGGGGGGGTCACAAGGGAGGAGATAGACAAACATGTTCATTGCACCGAGCATAGCAGGGTGGTGACAAGGGGGCGCATCCCCCCTATCAGTGGGTTTCAGGGGGGCGGTAGCCCCCCTGTATAGGGTCCAGGGCAGCGCCCCATGAAAATTTTTGTGGACCCTATATTAGGTGGGCAGACCTACCTATGGTTTTGTACACGGGTTTTGCAAATGGTTTTGGGCACGACAGTTTTCTACCCATGGTATTTTGTAGATCTAGTAAAGTGAACTATGGTTCTGTTCTAATCTGCAGTTAATGGATTGGGGTTTGTGAATGCTTTGGCATGTATATATATATGTATCGTAACATTGAAAGGAATATAATGAGAAATCAATCTAGTAGTTTGGGTTTTGGGATCCAAGGAAAAATATCTGTGTATATATGTTTTATGTCCTTGCCATTGTTTATTTTTTGTTTTTAGAATTCATCTGAAGGTAATTTATGTACAGGGTTAAAACCTACACAAAGGTTGCATATGTTGTTGCATTTGATTCTAGTTTTGCGTTAATGTTAATAAAGAGAGAAGTTATGTAGCTTTGGCAGGAATGCAAGATTATGCATTTGAAAGAGAGGAAAATAATTTTCTTTAGTGAATATTAGATTCAAACAATATATGTGTTTGCAAAAAGAACAAAAAGAGGAATCAATTCCTTCAACCTAAAATAAAGATGCAGAGGAACAAAAAATTGATGAAATTTTGAGAATGATTAGGAACTTGTCAAATCAATTGGTAAGGATGGAAATGAAGGGGGAAAATAACCTAGAGCGGCTCAATAACCAATTAATAGGAATCCTAATCAGTTCAGAAGGCCTTTCAACCCACAAATTTTGCAAAGGGATAAGAATAATGTAGATCAACCCATTCAACCTCCATAGATGGTTGATCATCTTATTAATGAAGAATTTGTACAACTAATAGAAGAAACAAATTGTATCGAATATCTCCCTTCATTAGTTCTTGTTACTAAAGTAGATTACAAATAGAAAACAATGTTAAATCAGAATATTTAACAACAAAATGGTAATTATCTTGATATATCCTCTCAATATAAGCTTTCTACGATTTCCTTCCTGCAAAGTTACATAAAAAAATATGATCTAGGACCTAGGACTAATGTAGCTAAACTAGAACATCATCTTAAGAAAACTTATTCTAAACAAATAAAGTGTAAATAAAGAGAACATGGGCCTTCTCCTTCAAAATATAATCAACAGGTGACTAAGCGTAATGAGGAACATGTAAAAATTGATAAAATCACAACATATTTTAGTTTAGAAAGGGAACTAGAAAAAATAAAAATAAAAAATCCTTTTAGTGAATTGACTAAGAGCCCAGTTTATCATTAATAGATGTCCAAGATCATCCAATGTCCAATAGTAGTAGCTTGGCAAGATACACTTAATTTATAGCATGAATGTCCTGTAATTATGTTTGGACCACATGTGGAGGAACAAGGAGATGTAGTATCACCATTTTATATAACCCTTTATAATCATGAAAACATTTTGCACAATTATATGTTTGATTCAACTGGTTGTCACAATTTAATTCCTCAGGTTATCATGGAGAAACTAGGGATACATATCACTAAATCATATCATGATTTATATTCTTTTGATTATAGAAAGATAAAATGTATTGACGTGATTAAGGATTTAGTGGTAACTTTAGAAAACTTCTTGTAAAAATTATTGTCATGGATATAATAATTGTTGATATTCCTATTGAGTAGTTTTTGGCATTGATGTCAAGTCTAAGTCATTGATGTCAAGTGTCATATTCATGGGGGATCTTTATAAGTGTGTTATCATTGATTTGTTAATTGTGTTGCACCTAGCTTGAGGTCATGGATGAAGGTAATATCTTTAAAGGCATTTATTGTTGAATTCCTTAGCTCCAATGAGGAAGCTAAGTTTTTAGTTGGATAAACCTCTCCAACACCTTTACAACGATATATGGTACTTGATCTAACTTCAAAGGAATGAAGAGAAAACTAAGTTTGAAGTGTTCTAGTTCAAGTAGTGTTCTAATTGATCTTGGTTCCAGTGTGGGCACATACAACAAATCCAGGACCTCCCAGCTTCCATTAAAATTCAAAAAAGTGGGAGGGAGCTAGAGCTCATTCCTTGCTATCAAATCTCACAAGCCAACAAGATTTGCATGGAATTCTCGAGAGAAGTAGGGGCGTGATAAGTCACATATGCAATAGCTCTCATACCACCCTTAGTAATTGTTGGCTAGACGGAGGCGCCCTTGGATGAGTTTCGACTGTTGTTGGTGGGAAAGATTCCCTAGAGACAGGGTTGGAAGCCCCAACAAAGTGGAATATGAAAATGATAAATAACACTCATGCAAGCATGGAAAACATTTGAATTCACAAAAGTTTGGATAAGAGACGTACCTGGGGGTCCTATGTTTGAGGTAGATCTAATAGGGTCCAAACCCTCTACTTCCTCCAAAATGTGCAGATCCACAAATCAATTACAGAAGCATAGAAAGATAATACAATTCAAAGTACATTCATATAGATATTTAGATCATCATAAGTAACATGATAAGTTAACATTCATAAGATGACAACATACTTCAGGAACAAGACATGATCTTCTTTATTACTGAATAGCAACAAGTACAGGAAGGCTACAACCTAATCTAAGAAACCTTCCTCTGGATATGTTCATTCTAAGCCAACATAAACTTCCTCCATAATAAATGCAAAGGATATGCTAGATAGGAGAGTTGAACATCTCTACAAGGAAACAAGGGTTTTCTATAGATTGGGAGTGCAGGACGCACAAGAAAAATGCAGACTTGATCTAGGGGAATTTGGGTATAGTATTGATACCTCTCATATTATATCGATTAGGCCTGCCCAAGGGATGTATATATACCACCTCAAATTGGTTATTTTAGTTAGGCCATAGGCTCCTATAGGTGGGATTTTGGTAAAACCTGTAAATCCCACCCAAAAAATAGCTTCTTATTTATTTTTTTTCAATTTTTAAAATGTTGTACGAAGGTATAGTTCATAGGAATCACGTATGCACATGATTTTGTAGTGGTAAGAGTCACGTATGGATTTTGAAAAACATTTTTTAAATATCAATTCAAGTCTACAATGGAAAGGGAATTGTTCATGCCATACAAGAGCATCTCGTCTACAGGAGTGTTAAAAGATATTATAACAAATTCCCCCTAATGTATGAAGTTAGAATGGGATTGATGGTCGAAATATATTAAGTATAAGAGAGGAGTTGTCTAAAAAACTCAGGAGGATATCACCATATTCTATGCCATCAAATACCGGAGGAAGGAATCAGAAAGAAGACTCATGTTTAAGGCGGGCATACCCATGCTCAAAGATAATAAAGAATGTTCGTTTATCAAGCATAAAACGAATCCATGATGTATACATAATTGTGTTAGTAATAAGAAGAATACATAATGGAACACTAGATCATAGCTGTGAAAGAACACAACAAAGCTATGTCTCAATATCATATAGGAGGATATTTGTACAAAATATGTTGTAAAACTAATCCTCTCAAAACTACCAAGTCATGTAGATGGAGTAGTGGTACTACATGAAATTTGGGTGCTAACATATAGGATGCTTCTGAAAGAGTGTGCAACATATAAAGCTAGAGGATGTCACTAGCATAAAACTAAAGGAACTACCAAGTGAATTGAGATGATGACACAACCTGAGGTCTTCTCAGACTGCAAATGGTACATTTCTACACTGTGGGAATAAATGAGTTGAAGTCAACTATGTGAGAAATCATTTGATTATCGATCATTGATGTATATTGTTAAAAAATGTGAAACAACTCACCAATAATGATAATGAGTGTTAAGGTACCCCAATACAATCTAACAAGTGTGACCAAATGTGTTGAAGTTAAACACGTGAAAGAATTTATCAATCAGGAGACATTGACATAGCATTGTCGATAGTGAAGGAGTCTGCCTTTGATGACTACAAACCCTAAAGTAATGAAAAATAACTCTAAACCTTATTCCCATAGAAATGAGTTGGAGTATATGAGAAAAGATCTATTGGAAGGAAGGCATTAAGGGATCTCACATTAACTAGCGTGAGCGTAACCCATAGGCCAATAATTTGGAAGGACTCGGATGAATAAAGATGAAGTAACCACCACCAAGTACATTCTCGTCATGCACAAGATGTAGCTAGCCCACAAAAGAAATCCTTTGAACCAACCAATAATGAAAGTTGACACAGAGGCAAAGAATCCACCAATAGGATCAAATGGAAACCAAGGTATTGCACGAATACCAATGTGTGATAATGTAAGTTGATTTCAAACACAAGGGAAACCACTTAGTCAAAGACACATCATATTGATCAATGTTGAGCACAAGGTCACCTATCAATGATGTAAATTGGGCCAAGGTGCAACTCGAGGCCTACTCTCAGAGAAATTTTTGGAGTCGATAAGATCACATTCGTCAGCAAGAAGTCAATGGAAACCATCTTAAATGACACAAGTAAAGGACCAAGTAGCTAATGCGATACTATTAATAATGGGTATGGCTAACAGAAATGATTCAAGGGACACTACAGAATGACTGACACATAGGATAACTTCCCTTGGAAAAAGCATAACACTTTGTAATTTCTAAGGCAACATAAAATAAACTTTGTGTAAGTTTGTAATACATGAGGCATCAACAAACTCCGCATATTATTGGAAGAACCAAACAAAGGAGTACTAACTCTAAAGTAAGGTTTTGGCTTCCCTATAGTCAAACTAAGTCCCAACCCGATGGAGGAAAGACTCATATTTTTTAAGTGCTTTTTTCAAGGGTGACACAACTGACTCTTATTGCCAACAATGATGAAGAAATTGTCTCATTCCCACTCTTTTTTTGGAATATTTGATATTTTTATATTTTTCATATTATAAAGCCTCAAAAAGAATAAAATAATGCATATAGCATAGTGGAGTGAACAAGTTTCAAATGTAGGTGAACTAGTTCCTAGGACTGGAACATTTATATGCTCAATGCAAGGTTACGAATGCTAGTCATCGACACTTGAGGAATGTTCCTTCCAAGGGAAAAATGGTGTCAAGTTGCAAATTATAATGAATGCATGGCTTGATCTTGCAAAAGAGTCATGGTCAAACGTGCCTTATACAAGAGTCAAATGAAGTTGGCTTAAGGCCAAAATGAGTGCAAGTGGCCAATATGCAATTCAATAGTACAACTCAACACATGGGATCCTCTAGGGTATAAATTCATAACAAGAGCGAGGAACAAGAATGAGGCTTCAACACAAAGTCATGATGGGACTAAAGAAGACTCATGAGCCTATATAAGATTTGCAGGATGGGAAACATATGCTAGTGAAGTTCTAACTAGGAATCCCATGAAAGGAATTATCTACCAATATGTTACGAATTTACTAATCAATGAGTAAGAAAGGTTTAAAATTCACAACTAGTGGGGTCGACCTTATGGCTAAGTATTGCAGAATGAGGTTAAGATGCAAAATGCAATGACAAATGGTCCTAACCTATATGCTAGTTAGAGGACAATACTTGCCACAATAGTTCAACAATCGTGGAATCGAAACAACAAGAAAAAATCACTAAGTGATAAAAAAGATCTTCATTATCCTAGAAAAAAAACTTTCCTGGCACTTTAAGCAAGGCCAAAAAGTCATAAAAAATAAATACAATAAAGTTTTTTGGAACTATAGAAATGTGGGTTGAGTTTTATTGGTATAAAAACAAAATTGGAACTCACCATTTTCATTGTTACCTTTGCAAGTGTTGAGATGTAGTCTTTGTGGAGAAACATTGACAAGAGAAGTTGAGCAATATAACCAAAGAAATTGGACACCGCAAGCTCCAGGGAACTCATAATCACATTCTCTTTCATTTAATTAGATTTTGAAGCAAATATATTAGATTCAAGCATGTTTTTAAATTTATTTTAGAATTTATTATGCATAAATACAGGTTACCAATTATTGAATCACATATAAAATGCCGTATACATGAGTTTACAATAGGAAATTTGTGTATATACGTGACTATGTAGAATTAAAATCGCGTATACACAGAGTCAAAATTTAAAATTTTAATTTAACAGTTGAATTCATCTAAACTTGCAAGATATGATTGAATGGCATGAAAGATAACATGATGAGATAGTTATATTGGTCATGGTAGCTCAAGAATCATTGGATGCTCTGAAAAATTATGGCTTGCTAAAATTATTTATGATGCAAAATATGAGGACTCAAACAAGATTGTTGAACATGTTGATTAATTTTTGGGATCCAGAACAAGGGAAATTCTTCATTGATTCAATTCCTTTATAGATTGAGGTGGAGGGTATATATTTTATTACAAGCCTTTCCAGTAGAGGAAGGGTACTGAACTTGAAAGGTAAGGCCAGAGGTGGTTTTAATGTAGATGATTACATCGTTGTCTACTATGAACTAAGGACACAAAAATTTGGGTCCCAAATCCAAATAAAATATCACTAGCTTGGAAATGAAGATCCTTCTTTTTATGATTGCTAGAGTGCCTAAATTAGCCTTACTTCATCAGGATTCATGGCCCACAATGTTTCTAGTAGTGGAATTATTGAGAATTGTGGTCTATGATTGGTGTACAATGCTCTTAGGTAATATGAAGAACCAACTTACATCTTGTTGATAGGGGAAGATAAAAAAATTCAGTTATGGTACCATACTTTGCTTGCTTTTATTCAAGTGCATTCCTACATTACGACCTTGAGAAGCACCCACCATCAGCAGCCCTAGGGACCCCCGAATGGCTAGGTGGGTGGATATGATAAGGAGACTTGGAGGAGGCCAAGTCACTCAAGCAAATTTTGATGATGAGTTATTCCACTGGTGGGAGGAACAAGTCATAGCTATAGAGGACTAATCATATGCAGATCTTGACTTTAGAGTAGATACAAAGTTAGTACTTCCTAAAGGAGATGCATGGGGTGACATAGGTAAAAAAAAAATTGAATTTTTATTATTTCATTTTTCTTTTGGTTTTTAAGCTAATCTCAAGGAATTAAAGTATTTTTTCCATGGAACAAATATCTTGACAAGATTAAAATGTTAATGATGCAGATGTGGAACCAGTGAGACATGAGGGTTTTCCAAGCCATAGGCGTCAACAGAGAGACACAAAAGGAGTAGAAGTGGACTCTAAGAGGGCCCTAAGAGATTTTTAGAGGAACTCCGAGAGTTTAACTCGCCAAGTTCCAATCGCAGTTGTAGAAGACCTACCAGAGGTAGTACATAGATGAGTGGTTGGGTACCATGAGATTAGGTTTGGCTTTTCTGACAAGTGGCAAATGCCATCATCCACTACCATGAATCTCATCCATGGAAAGGCCCTCAAGTTTATATTTCTATATTTAGACTGATCCGCTAGATACATTATCATATACAAGCCTTGATTGTGTAGGACATTTGTCCACATTTTGTAATTTTTTGAAATTTATCTATCTATATATACAAATATTTTGGGATGATGTTACCATATATATAGATGAATGTACGATATTTGGATTTAATGTAATTAATGATTTATATTCCAATCCAATGCGTGGTTAGCTCTAGAATTAGAAAATGAATTATCTGATCGTGGAATATGAATGCATGTTGTGAAATTTAAATGATCGTTCAAGTAATCTCACTCTTAGAAATTGTCGATGTCATAAAGGATCCCTCACGCAATAAACATTGTTTAATTGAGACACCAGCAGTTGTGAGCCCAAGTAAACTACTAACGATTGAATACCATAAGATATCCCCTTTGAAATTAAATTAATAATGACATTGTATTCAGCCATATTATTAGAAGCAAGGCCTATACATATACCTCTTGCAACCAATAACTGACTAGAAGGATAATGGATTGCCGAAGATGCAGAAGTTAGGTTTCTAGTGTACCCACTAGCACCATAAGTGAATCTGAAGTACAAAAAATCACCCATTGATTCCTGCCAAATAAGATCGAAGACACCATCATTATCATGAAACTCATAGATATAAACTAGAGCTATATACAATATTTACAGAACAAAGAATATGCTTAGGAAAGAGCCTAAGAATAATATTTCTTGAGAAAGAGCCCATTTCTAGGCTCCAACAACACATTCTCTTCAAAATCAACTAGCTCATAAGCACCCTTCTTGAAGAGATGTTTAATAATATATGGACCATACCACATAGGTTTGAATTTTCCTTCCCCCAAGGTGTATTTATCTTGGTCGTAAAGAAAGAAAAGGTCACCTTTAGAGAAAACTATAGGGTACATGGACTTATCATATTGTGCCTTAATCCTCTTCTTATTAGCCTCATTCAATGTAGCAACATATCAACGTTACTCATTAATATGTTCTAAGTGAATGAGACACTCTTCTAAACTCGAGGTGTCAGGAACAAGTTGGACTGCCAACTTAAGGGATGGAATCTGGCATTCTATGGGAAGAATCGATTCCACACCATATTATACTAACAAAAATGGAGTAAATCTTGTGGTAGTATTAACATACGTTCGATATGCCCACAAAGCAGGATAAATCATAATGTTCCAATTGGGCTTAGCTTGATTGATACTCCTTTGCAGGATCATTTTGAGGGATTTATTAATAGCTTCAACTTTCCCATTATCCTGAGGATAATAAGGAGATGAATGTTCATGCCTAAATCCCAACTTCGAAGCAAATTCAAACATCATCTTATTCTAAAATGGATTGCCATGTTCAGTGACAATCTCTTTAGGGACACCTTGTTCATGCTTCAGTTGTGCCTTTGGTAATTAAAGAAGGCATAGCTTCGACCCACTTTGTAAAGTAGTCAACTACTACGATAATGTACTTGTGTCCCTTGGCGAAAATCGGGTGACATGTCGTAAAATCAATTCCCCACTTACTAAATTGAGTGACAATGATGATATGGAAAATAAAATTTGGATGAACATGAATTTTCCGAGTATAGACTTGACAAGGGATGCATTTTTTTACCGCTTCAATACAATATTTGAAAATTGAAGGCCAAAAATACCTTGCACGCAAAATCTTTTGAGTTGTTTCCAACCTAGATAGATGACTATTGTTAGTGTCAGTCTTTGCAGCCTTCCTCCAGTGACCAAACATGCTCTTACAAAGTGATTTTAAGGTGTCAAGGTCAAATTTTGTCATTTCAGTGAGTCTTCAAGTAAAATTTGGTCACTAGGTATTAGGTCTAGGGTTTACTTTTACTCCTTTCAAATTTGTCCAAATGTCAATCCATGTCACCATTCAGTTGGGTGTACCATCATTCAGAGGGTTTTCATCATCATGTCAAGTTCCACTGGGTCATTTTACACCTTGTTCATGCTTCAGTTGTGCCTAGGAAAGGTTCATTTCCCTCTCCTAGGGTTTTGAAGGCAATTTCTCTTGGATGGTCAAATCATCAGCAAAATTCATATCCTGATGTTCATACACCTTCCCCTATCCTTAATGTACCTTATTAAACACTTCCCATCACTGATATCCCTCAAATTCCTCATTTTCACACAAACCCTAGTTTCTTGCTACAACTTGACAATTTTCTAGGCTAGGCCTATGTTTTGACCTTTTGGAACCCTTCCCCTCACTCAATATTTGAAATTCCACTTTCCCCTACTTCCTAACATCCCTCCCTACTTCCCAAAATTTTCTCAAGAATTTAGAAGCCCCTTATCCCTTTCATTTCACTTCATTTCGACAAATCCCCTGTTCCACACATCGGGATAGGTTTTGCTCCAATGATGTTTTTGAGAAATAAAAGATGAATTTGGGAAAAATGAGAAAATTTTTTGTCCAAAATAGGCCAATGAAGAAAAACCTCATTTACTTTTTACGCAGGTGTCATGGTTTTAGAGAAATGTCAAAAATACAGTTGCCTCAGGAGAATTGATGCACCTCTGAAGTGACCTTGGGAAAATCAAGTTTTATCCTAGCGTGGTTGGCCAAATAACTTTCTTGACGAGTCAAATGATAATTATACACAACTATATTTCCAATGAGCTATCATGATCTCAATTTGGAGTTGAGAAAGACCTTGAAAAGTTGACTGCAACAGCACTCTACCTTTAGGTAGCCTCATTTTGCACATTTTGACTGGTCTTGGGAGATTTGATTTTTGACAGAGAAAATGAACTCCAAATTGAAAAATTATAGTTGGGTTGGAAAGTATACTCAATAACCTTTCTAAGGAGCTATCCCACACCCAATTTGGACATCAGGAAGACCTCCAAAAGTCTCATGCAAAAAGTGCTACACATTGGGTCACTGGCGCGGCGCATTGGGTTGCCCTCCACAGTGCAAAAAATACACTAGCGCGGCGCATAGAGAAGGCGTGGCGCATTGGGTTTGAGGCACTGCGCATAGAGATGCTAAGCCTGATTCTCTCAAAACTCCCTCAAATTTCCAAAATCACTCAACTCTTCTAGTGTGCAAGTAAGTCAAGATCTTTCCCTTGCTAGTAAAGGAGTTTTTCTTAAAGTTTATGGCGGTTGTGTAAAAGAAAATTCAAACCCTAATACCTTGCAATTTCTCAAAATCCATTGCCTAGGATTTGTACTTGTAATTTTTCTGCCAATTTTTTTCTACCACTCCCTCATTTTTTTTCACTCCTCCATTCATTTTCTCAGCTTATCCACCTATTCCCTAACTCCCATAATCAGTCATCCCTATCCCCAATTCCCATTTTCCCAAATCCTAACTACAAATCCCCAAACCCTAATTGCCATCCCAAGCCCTAAATATCATCCCCTAAACCCTTTCATTCCCTAAACCCTACAACTAGCATCAAACCCTCCCCTCATCAGTCCCACTCATCCATGGCGCTCAAAAACATGAAGGCAAAACCGGCAAGCTGCCCAAAGGAGGAGGGTGGAGCTCACTTCACTTGAGCAAGAGATCAATGCCAATCGTGAGTCTTGGCTTAAAAGGGTCAATATTCACTTAGAGATATTGTTGTAGAAGGCCAACAAGGAGAAGACATTGTTGAGACACATGGATTTTCGTTACATGGCGAGGAACAATGTTTGCAAGGCGCAAATCAGGAGTTTAAAGGCAAAATTGAGGAAGGCATCAAAGAGGCAAAAGGAGCATGATCAACTTCAGATATTGGCTGAGGCTTTCTTGGCCCAACATATCTCTTTATAGAGAAGGATCAGCCCAAATTTCAAAAAATTTGGGGCATTGTTTGCATTTTATAAAATTTCGACACAAAAGACAGGAATTTCTGCCCTATGCGTCGTGCCACGTGGCACTCGCTTTTTCTAGGAGGCTCCAAATCACAAAAACTCATCATTTTTGGATTTGACATGGAAAATCATGTTTTCCTACCAATGGCCAAGAAATTTGGACCGGTTTTGAGCCCTCAAAAAGGTCAAAATCACTCAAAAAATGACCTTACTGCCCCTATTTTGACACACAGGAAGCGGTGTTGGGAGAACTGAATTTTGGAGGGGCAAATGGAGGCCAAGTTGAAACATTCCACTTGAGTTGGAAACTAGACAGGCAAAACTTTCCAAAAATCACACTTGGAGTGAATTTAGACATTAGTAAGGCCTCCAAAAGTGGGTCCAAACAGGTGCTACGCGTAGAGAATCAGGCACGGCGCATAGAGGAAATTTTGCCAGTTTGACCAAGTATTGCTCTGTTTTTCGCCCAGATTTGGCTAGTTTGAATTTTTCACTTTCTTAATGTCAAATTGTGATGTAATTTCATGTAAATTTATGGATCATGATGTAAATATGTCAAATTTTCACTTGGTAAGGTAGATTCATCAGTTAAAAAGTTGTTTGAAACTGAATGAATCAGTTCCCTTGTTTCTAGAGGCATGCTATTCCATTGCCTGATTTCTAGTTCCTAGTTTAGAATCAATTGGATCAGCTCCTAAACATGTGAGCTCGACCCCTAGAGGCTAGGATGAGCTATGCTTTGTCTATATTATGTGTGTTTTCAGTCATTAACATGGTTGGACTCTTGAGAAAGTAAGGAGCTTCATTGTACATTCATATCAGTATTTTGGCTAAGGAATTGAGACTAGGGTTTCTAGTAATCTTTGGGATCAATGTGGCATTTGTTTTGGTACAGTGCTTTCTTATGTATTTTTGAATTTATTCATGTGTTATGTATATCATTTCTCTCTTATTTCTTTTCAGCTAAATCAAACAAGAGTGTAAGTAGAATACATTGAAATTGCAGTGCTCTACTTGAAGTTTGCTTTAGTTTCTTGATGTTTTCAACTATTTGGAGAGGATCCATGGCTTCTCTTGCCCTCTTCAACTCCTCCTCTATCTGATCCATCCATTTCACTTGATTTAGAATGCCAAACACAGTTGCCTACCTTGCCCCATTGAGATCCCTGCAAGATTGAGCCTCATTCCCTACACCCAAGATTTGCCTTTCCCTTAGAGCCCACAAAATCATCATTTTATTCAATCAAACTATACCTAGACTAAGATCAGTAGCTATATCAGTTGATCTCAAGCCCTTAGTGATCATAATTCACTAAGATTGACCCGGAGAGAGCCCTCTCCTGACCTGGTAGGGCTAGCTACCAAGCTAAGCGTGGTTTGATGTTGGCCTTGGATCCTACCTTTTCAACCTAAGGTAAATCTAGGCTCTAACAACTACCACAAGATCCATTGTGACAATTATTTATAACTGACTCAACCTCCTATAAGTTCAAATAATGTCTTAAGATTGAGTCAACCCCATGATGATATAGAGTATCACCAATAATTAGATAATTCCTAGCGAGGTGATGCAATTTTCAATAATCATCCTTAGAAAAAGGCTAAGGAAACTTCAAAATCTAGAGATATACTATGATGTCCACATACCAAGGATCTTGTGAGGATATTAGAAAAATGTGTTCATTAGGAAAATATTCTTCATAACAAGAATCCCCTTCACAAGGTAGTTTCGAGATCAATTCTACGAAAACCAAGGATTTCTTTGAATTTTCTGACACAAATTCAAGATCAAACTCCTGCAAATTCACAATCCATTTATGGTATTTTCCCCCAATCACTCACCTACTGAGAATAAATTGAAAAAGATTTACATTAGCTACCACGATGGTTTTCTTTAGTAACATGTAATGACGGAGTCGCTGAAGCATGAACTGTCGCTAAAACCAATTTCTCAACATGAGAATATTGGAGTTTGGGACTGGCTAAGCAATTTCTTAGATAATAAATCACATGCTCTTTCAGGACATCGTCTTCTTGAACCAAAACCATAGCTATGGTGGATTTTGTCATCGCAACATAAAAAAATGAAGTCTTTGCTATAATCTAGTGGACTAAGTAAAGGATCATATGTTAATGCTTTATTCAAAGCACCAAAGGAATGTTGAGAAAATTCTTCCCAAATGAATGGAACTCCTTTCTTAAGTAAACACATAAATCCTTTTGTTATCTCAACGTAATTTATGATGGATACCCGTAAAAATTTGGCTTCACCTTCGAGACTTTGAAGTTGACATATGTTATATGGGGGAGGAAATTGAAGTATTTCCTCAACCTTAAAGGGATAAACCCTAATCTCCTCATTAGAAATGATGAATCCCAACAAATGACCTGATGTCACAGTGAAAACACACTTATAAGGGTTTAACCAAATCTTATAGAAACAACATCTTTCATAAACCAAGCGAATATGTTTTGGATATTCTGCTCTCTTTCGAAAGTGAGAAGCTAGATCATCCAAATAAGCTTATATGATGTGCCTGATGTCGTGGAAAGCATATGACATAGCCCGCTAGAAAGTAGCTCCAGAATTTTTAAGGCTGAAGGGAATTTTTCTATATGAAAATGTACCCCAGGGACAAATAAAATTTGTCTTATATTGATCTTCAATACAAATTGTAATTTGATTGTGTTCCGAGAATCCATTCATGAAGGAGAAAAATTCATTTCTAGCACACTCATCAATAATTTGATCTATGATTGGAGTGGGGAAATTATCCTTTGGAAAATATTTATTTAGATCCCTAAAGTAGATACACAACCAAAGTGTTCCTTGCTTCTTATTAACTAGGATAGGATTTGAAACCCATTTAGTAAGAGGAACTAGTTAGATGAAACATGCTTTAAGTAATTTCTCGACTTTTGCCTTAGTAGTTGTAGATTTCCTAGGGTTAACTAGTCAAATCCTCTAGTATACTGGTTTCGCATTCTCATGGGTCTTGATCTCATGTTTAATGATACTAGGGTTAATTCAAGGCATTTCCTCATAAGACCAAGCAAATACATCGCGAAACTCGGATGAAGAAATTTTCTATAATGTTGGGATTCTTGGAGATGTTCATAGGAATAGTTTGTGAAATATTGGCCTTATTACCCTTTAGGATCATATGAACACTTCCATGAGAGGAGGGACCAGACAAACTTGACTCAACTTTTCGCAATTCAAGGAGAATAAGATCGAGGATGTAAATCATCCCATGGTATCTCTACACCTATCATTGCTTCCTAAATTTCCTCCTCAAATGGAAAAATAATGTCAAGATAGTCCATAGTAGTGGTCGAGTCAATTTCCTAGATATGTACCACATCATTATCAAAATCCTCATATGAAACAGGGATCAAATTTGAGTCTGTAAAATTATTAATGTTAGCCTAATATGCAATTTTTGTTGCAGGCATAGGGTAAGATATTCCAATCATCTTCCCCCTTTCTAAAGTGGAAATAGGAGGAGGCAAGGTCCAAGGGTCTCTGAAATATTGAGTTCTAAAATAACGTTCATGAGGGAGCACTTTGGATGGTGAAATGGCATTAATATATCCAACCAGATGTGGAAGACCAAAAGTACCATCAATGAGGAATATATTCCAACCCCCAAATTCTTAATAGGTTGTTGAGAATTTTTAACCAATGGGACAATAGAGTCAGAATATGCATTAGGGTCGTTGGGAGAAAATACTAACTAATTGACCGTAACAATTCTCCCTTCATGAGGAAAACACAACATGTGGAACAAAGATGAAACAAAAACATCTATCACATATACCCAATTTCGACCCAACAAAAGGTTATAGTGCAAATTAGCATCAATTATCTCTACTTCCACATTAACTGCCTTTCCCCCAAATCCAACTAGAGAAGCAGGGAAAATCCTATGAAGCCTATGATAATTTCCATTGAATGGAGTTAAAAGCATTGGAGATGGAACCGCTTTAGGAAGCCTAATCTCTTTCCAACATGACATGGACATCACACATGTGGAATCTCCTTCATCAACTATGGTACAAAAGATAGTCTTTTTATGATACATAGATTTAATTTGAAAATCCATATGATGAGGGAGTCTCTTTTTGACATTTGAATTATGAACTGCAATCACTAGAGAATTTTTTGGATTAATTATTGTGGTTGCAGTGAGTAATTCACTCCTTTGTGTTGGGCATGACTGGAATACCTCTAACGTTAACATAGCACAGGGGCTTTGATCTAAATATTCAACAATGGAATAGTTCTAAGCAGCCCTAGCATTTGTATTATAATTTGAATGTTTTGAGGAGCCTTTTGGCATCTGAGTTGTAGATTCAACTACAAGCTTCTATATATGAAGAAGTTCTTGCGTATGGGAAGCAGTTTTAGATTTAAAGGATTTTGGTTCTCCATAATCATGAGCTCTAGTTGAAATATCAATATGAGACTTAAGCATATATACATTCGATGGGTATTCCCCTTCTACATGGATTCCCTCTAAAGGGGTTCCAATGTTAGAATTTGTGCTAGTAAGTAATTTTTTCCTTTGGGGAAAAGGGTTGTTAAGCACAACCTGGGAACTAGAAGGACCCTACTGAACCTACAAGCACTAGGCATCTTGAATCTTAGGGAAAAGATGAGTAAGATGGTCCCCACCGCATAATTTGTAAGGGAATTTAACTTTCTTTTTGGACTCTTTCTTGCCCTCACTAGTGTTCACATTTGTTTTATTTTCATTCCCCTTCTCTCCCTTATCTTTCCTTTTCCCATGTCCTTTCTTCTTCCCATTGAATTGTTTATTTCTTTTATTTATAGAGGATTGAACGACATTAACTAAAACAAGTTGAGAAGAAGGTATAGATGGCATAGTTTGTGTTGTAGGAGCATATTGCAAAGACAACGGTTGCACATGATTAACCAACAAACTAGCAACACTAGAATCGATCGATCCAGAACCCCCATCAGTGTGAGGTCCTAGTTTAGGTTTGGCGAGATATATCTTAGATTTGAGAGAATTAGGAAAAATATTATAAATAGCACTAGACTGTGAATAAATCAGTACTAATTGTTGGGCTCTAAAGATAGCCTGTTCTTCTATGAACACTCCTAAAAGTGACACATCTTTTGATATTTCTGGTTGTAACAATTTCAGAAACCACTCCAGTAAAAATTCATCAGGGATATAAGCTTTAATCAATCTATTTCTTCTCTGCCACTCTTGAATGTGATCGGAGATATGCGTAGCCTTATCTTGTTCAAAATTTTCCAAGATTTTAACCTTAGCATCATGACGGATAGGAAACCAAAAGTGATTAAGAAACACCATAGCCAACTCACCATATGTAGAAAATGACCCTCACTTTAACTCAATACACCATTTTTTTGCATTCCCAATTAGGGTGCATCAAAAAATTCTCCAACTAATTGAATCATCAATGAAGGGATTCAATGAGCACCATAAATGGAAAGTGGTTGCATGATCGCAGGATCTTCTCCAGACTTCCCTTCATACTTAGGTCTGTTAGATGGAATTTTTCTAGGGATCATGGGCCACACAAGATTATATTGAATAATATCATTAGTTAATTTTGAAATATCATGAAAATTAGGAGTTGCAAGGAATGGTAAGCATGGTGAAACTATAGGAGTTCCAAAGCTTGGAACAGTAAGACCTAGAATTTGAACATCACCAGGCTACCAAGGATTACTCACAAAAAAAACTTGGATTATAAGGAAAACCTTGTTTTCTAGGCATGTATGAAGGGTATGCTCTACTTAATGAAGAACTTTGAGAAATCAAAATATTTCCTCCAAATGAAACATTATTAGAAGGAGAAACCCCTTGATAAGGGTTCCACGCATTCGCTAGAGGAGGAAAAGATATCGACGTGCTACTAGTAGGAAAGGGTATACTCCCCTGCTAACAAAATAATTGTGAAGGGATCCCTGACCCTAAACCACTCACAACAGGATTTGTCATGCCTTGTCCCCCTTGAGCTTAGAAAGGATTAAAATTTTGGGAGAAACCAGGGAATGACATGGATCCAATACCTAAAGAAGGACTGGAAGGAGGAACATGTCCACTCCCAAATTCAAAGTTGTTGGGTTGTGTTATATTCTTTCCACATAGTTAACAGGGGGTTTGAGGGGTAACTGTAACCCCACTTTATGGGGTCCAGGGCAGTGCCCCGGAAAATTTTGGTTTTGGACCCTATGTTAGGTTAGGCGGACCCACCTATGGTTTTGTGCATGATTTTCGCACATGTTTTTTGGACGCGATGGTTTTCGGTCCATGGTTTTGGACGCGATGGTTTTCAATCCA
>APFE031112433.1:1475-23383 GCA_000404065.3 Pinus taeda | reverse complement strand
GATCATTGTGTTTATTTTAAACAGTTGAATAATGGCATATTCATTATCTTGGTATTGTATGTTGATGATATGCTTTTAGCAAGCGAAAGCATAGAAGAAATCAACAGGTTGAAGGCTCACATGGCAAGGACATTTGATATGAAAGATCTAGGAGCAGCGAGACATATTTTGGGCATGGAGATTTTCAGAGACAGGAGCAATGGTAAGCTATGGCTATCACAACAAAAGTATATTGAGAAAATACTTTTGAGGTTTGGTATGGATAATGTGAAGCCTGTTTTAGTCCCTTTAGCTTCCCATTTTAAGCTTTCTTCGAGTTTATGTCCTAATACATATGAAGAAAAGGATTATATGTCTCGAATTCCATATGCTAATGTAGTAGGGTGTTTAATGTATGCGATGGTTTGTACTCGACCAGATATTTCACATGCAGTTGGGGTTGTCAGCAGGTACATGGCAAATCCGGGTAAAGAACACTGGTCAGCAGTGAAAGGGGTGCTTCGGTACTTGAGAGGCACAAGTAGTTATTGTATTTCTTACAATAAGAGTAGTGAATTTGTTTGTGGATATGTTGATTCCGATTTTGCAGGTGATTCGGATAAGAGAAGGTCAACTTCAGGGTACGTCTTTACTCTTGCAGGTGGAGCTATCAGCTGGATGTCAAAGCTACAAAACATTTTTGCTTTATCCACTACTGAAGCAGAATACATTGCTACTTCTCATTCTTGCAAAGAAGCGATTTGGTTGAAAGGTTTGTTTGGTGAATTTGGTAGGTTGCAGGATAGCATCAAGTTATTTTGTGACAGTCAAAGTGCAATACATTTGGCTAAGTATCTGGCCTATCATACTAAATCAAAGCATATACCGATCAAGTACCATTTTGTAAGACAGGTTATCACTGAAAGGGGAGTCTCTCTTGAAAAGGTGCATACAAAGGAGAATTGTGCAGACAGGTTCACGAAACCAATTTTGTTAGAGAAGCTACGCTGGTGTTTGGCTTCTCTTGGCTTGCAGAAAAGATAAAATAATAATAACAGGGCATCAGGCTAATTGTTGTCAAGGTGGAGATTGTTGAGGTTTTCTGTTTGGAGTAAAATAGGCAAAAATCTCTGTAGGTGACAACAATAGAAATTCAGTTCCTAGATTAGCTCCAGGTTGTTGGGAGATGATTAATGCCTCCTATATTTGATGTGAGTGAGTTAATAAGGTTGTTAGATTCTCTATGCTATATAACAGGCAACCATTCGGATGTTTGCTATGAGGGTGAGAGTCTTGTGAGAATTTCATTATGTAATCTCCTGTTTTTGATTAATAAATTGCCGATGCCTATGTTGTGTGGACGTAGCCCAGATTGGTTGGGTGAACCACGTTAAAAGCTGTGTCTTTATGTGTTTGATTAGTCTGCCGTGTATTTGATTTAGTTTAGCTGTGCATCTGATCTCCAACAATGCACCATGATTGCTCCCTTAGCTACCCTTGTACCCCGACATGTGGCCCAGGATTTCCCCTTTCATTCCCTATTCCATTCATCTCTTTATCACATGCCACCACCATTTGAAGTATGTACCTTGAACATGCTATCCCCTTCAAAGGTAGAAACCACCTAATAGGGTATTTAGTTAACCCCCCTTAGAGCTTGGAGACATTAGCACATGCCAAAACCCACTATGGAAGGGCATACCATTATGAAGTGCCCACCTGTTGTCCATGGTTTGTAAGCTCTTTAACCCGATTTCTTTAAATGACTTATTGTACTAGAAGGCAAGGGAACGCGTTGGATCTTATGCAGGATTGCAGATGATCACCATTTTGGGTTTGGTCTCCCTATAGGGGGTCCCCACCCCTAGAGGGCTACATTGGAACATGTAGGGTGTATGTAGAGAACCATGGGCCTCCATAGCAGTAGACAACATTCCATGGATCCCCAGATACGTTCAGAGATTGTGTTATGAATAAATATATAGGAAATAATGTAAATGACAATAATCATAAATAATTATTAGTTAATTGGTGATTAGGTTGAAGAGGCATGTCTAAATGACACATGACTCTCCATGAAGAGACACCTGCTCGGTATATAAGCAAACCTATCACTCTTATTGTATCATTCATATTCATACATTTAATATATAATATTTGTATCCTCATGGATATTTTTATATTCCAAGCCTTTTGGAGTAATTAATCTGAAGAAGGAACTTTGTTCGCTTCATTTGGTATCAGAGCAATCGATCCTCTGGCAACTCCACCGCTTTGTAGAGCTCATTATCCGATCCCAGTCCTTGGCCATCAAAAGTCGTCAACCTTGTTGTCATATAATTGAAGCGTTTCTCTACAATTTGGAGCTTCTTCGTCGTTGATTTGTCAGAAGCCCTTCGCCATTTAGAAAAAATATATATATATAAAGGAAAAAAAAGAGGTTATTCAAAACAAAACAAAACAAAATTAAAAATAAAAATAAAAAAAAAAATAAAAAGAAAGAACAATATTATTGAGAAAATCAATATATTAAAAAAATTCAAAATATATTATGAAAAAAATCAAAATATATAGAAAACAAAAACTCGTATCAAAAATAAAAAATACAAAAATTTGAAATAAGGATTATTTTAAAAAAAAGGAACAAAAATATATTTTAACAAAAACAATAAAAATCTTAACTAGTGTCAATCACCGTACGAAGTTCCAGCAGGATACAAACTTCCAAAAGCTCACAGTGCCAGAGCGCTGCATCCACAAAGCGCTACCATTACTGCAAAAAACAACCTCAGTATCGTTGTTCCGCCACTAGCCCACCTCACAATCGTCACCCCCCCCCACCGATCCCTACTTTGTTCTTCTCTCATCTTTTAGTCATACAACATCGCCTTACATTCATTGCTTCGAATTCCTTATCGTTACAACCGCTCCATCACAAACCAGATTGGACGCCTCCAAAAAAATAAAATTTGCCCATGTCACTGTTTGATAGTTCTCCTGCCGCTTTCACCTGAATCACCACCATCGCTGCTAGCCACCGTCCGATAGGTCGCCACCAGGTTTGTTTCTTGCTACCGCTGCCAATCTTGTTCAGTGTCCACCTCCATCACTCCTATCTCCACGCGCTGGCTCGCAAATTATAACAGACGCTACCACATTGTTTACCCTAATGCTATGTGAAGTTTTCTTTGAGGCCTCTTGACATAGAAAATTCAATTTCCATAGTATCAATTATAAGAAACTAGATAAATCTCTCTTGTCTTTGTGCTTTGTCTTTGTTTTTTGCACTGCAGTTTTGATTATTCACTGTGATAATCAAAGTTGCATTAAACTCACGGAGAATCCAATGTTTCATGATAGGTCAAAACATATTGACATCAGATATCATTTCATCAGGGACTATGTTCAAAAGGGGGCAATGAAGTTGGAGTATATATCGACAGATGAGCAGGTGGCCGATGTTCTCACAAAGTCCTTGCTAAGACACAAGCATGTCCATTTCAGGGACAAGATGGGTGTGGTGAGAAACATTTTCCTCGATAAGAGGGAGTGTTTATTTTTAATGTACCTTGGACAAATGGTTTCCCATGGGTTAGTCTCTACCTAGGGAAAAGTGTCCAAAATATTTATTTTCCTAAGTGTGACTTTATAAAGTGAAAGTGACTTTATAAGTGGTAAAGTCAATGTTAAATTATAAAGTGACATTAGACATAAAGTACAATGTGGGTACTTTATTTAATGGGTGAATTAAAAAATAGAAAGTAAGAATTAAATGCACATGTATTCTCATCGATTGATCTAAATGAATCTGAGCCATTAGATCTTAGGATTGCCCAAAAGCATTTAGGGAAACAAAAGGGGGAAAAGAAGAGAGACTGCATTCATTCTTCATGAGCAAATTGAAGAAAGGAGGCTGATTGCTGGAGAAAAGTTCTGAAGGAGAAATTTGTTGCAGCAAGCTGAAGGAGTGATTTCTAGGCAAAGCTGGGCATGGAAATCAAGTCATAGAAGACAACAAAAGGTACAGTACGAAAAACATTTAATGTTGTGAGCTGCACGCCGTTTGAGAGAAGCTTTTGAAAAAAATGAATATCCATACAGTCTGTACAGCGGTACGGAAATCCGTACAATTGGTACAGAATCCATACAGTACAGTCAGTACAACACATATCCATACAGTACATATTTTCAGCTTCAAGTGGGCACATAATCAAGGCAAAGTGGGCACGGTTTTCAAGGAGTTTTGGGTTGAAGACATAAGTTGTATTTTGTTGTTTTGTTTTGTTTGCAAATGTATTTTTCCTGAACTTGAAAGATAAATAAATTTGAAGAGCTCTCTAACAGGTTTTCCCCGTAGAAGATTGAAGGGGTTTTCCCTGGGTCTAAGTTTACCAAAAATCCGTGTATTTTTATGTGTTGCTATTCTGTTTATGTCCATATTTATTTTCAGCATGTGTTGACAATCCCATGTGTTTTAATCTGAAAATTTCATTACCAGAAAATTTTATATGTTGAATGTATGTTTATGGGAAAGGGCATTTAACTAAATGGGAGTGATGAGGTGAAATTAAAACCCCTTAGGCTAGAAACCTCACTAGGATCCTTGCATTTCCTTTTATTGAAAATTCATTCCTTGATCCCTTCCCCCTCCGGCATAGGTCAAGCATATCATTGGTTTCTAAACCCTACCACCTTGACCTACACCCAGGTCCACTTGGTCTCATGTGGTTCCATACACTATTAAGATTAATTCTTCAAGGATCACTAGGAATCCAACCTTTCACAAGAATTCCAAGACCTAGGAACCTCCATTATAAGATACATACCTTAAACCTAAACCTTGAAATTCCCTTCAAACCCTTCCTTAAGAGCTTTAAACCTTGCCTCCAAAGCAATCAAGCCACATATTTGAACCTCTCTGGTGAATAGGCTTCTAGGATCACCCCTCACCCTATCATTGGCCTATCCATTTAGTGGTCCTCATCATAACGGGTCTCCTCCCATCGGTGAAATTCCGTAAAGAGTAGGGCGCCTTAGCCGAAGTGGCAGTGAGCTATTGCTCCATTTGTTTCCCTTAGCCTAGTAGTAGCCCTTCAAGGATCCCCTTTTAGGGACCCTGCTAGTTTTAGCGGCAACAGGGCGCATTAAAGTTGTGGACAAAATTTTACCAACAAAACATTAGTATTATCCCTTGTTTCTCTTTCCTTCCAAAGAAGCTTATAAAAGGTGGTTAGAAAATGTGCTTCTGAGTTTTATCTATGACAAACAATGCAAAGCAAAGGGTTTGCCTTTAGTAGCTTGGAACATACCTTACCCTATGGTCTATTGATTTTTTAGTAGCGTAGGAGGTACTCCAAGCCCTAGGGTTTGGGCTTTGGAGGGCAAAGCGTCACAAGACTCAGTTGCGGGCTTGGAACCCAAGCCTGGGGTTTTACAACCATCGGGATTTGGGCCAATACCATGAAGAATTTGAACATGAGAAAATTTGAGGTGTTAGAGCTTGGCGTGGAGATTCCAATACTTCGAAGATCACCCAAATTGGAGCTCCATAAATAAATTTATGATTTTTTGAGGTCTATGTATGGGTTTGCACATGAGGATTCTAGGACAACTTGGTGTTAAGAAGGCATGTAACAGTCGTACAAGCCTTTGATAGACGTTTTGAGGAGCCCTCTCTATGTGTATATATAGGAGGTGAGATGAAGGCACTTCCTCATCAATTTGTGCAACACAATACAAGAGAGAAGCTCGTAGAGGAGAGGGAATACTTTTGTTGAGGGCTATAGTAAGGAGGACAAAACAACGAGGTAGAGAGGGATTGTTTTAGGGCACATTTTAGGGTGACCGAGCAGTTGTTTGAGGGCCGAGGTGCTAGATTAGAGGCCGAGTTTCAACAGAGGCAAACATTGGTCTATTTGGGGGCAGAAATGAGGTAAGGAGAGGTTGTTTGGGTGGGCTATTAGGCAACAGGAAGGACTGTGGTAGGCCGTAACCCTAACCACCTCAAAATAGGGAGGCGTGTGAGTTTTTGGGGCTACAAAGTGCCTAGAAAAGAAACACACGAAAGGAAGAACCTTCCTTGCCTAGGCCGCAACAAAAGGGAGGTTGTTTGAGTGGGTATGCACATGCCCTAACCAGGGTAGAAGTATAGCAAACTTAGTGCAACAATTGTGTCATGTGTCGGGTCAAAGATTTGACCGGTTATGGATCAGTTTGCTGAGTAGCCTGTGGGAGCCCAAGTGTTGGAGTTGTCTTTGGTGAGAAGAAACTCCAACGGGGTGCAGATCTTGCAGTGATTGTATTGGTTGCCATTAGTCTGATGGAGGGTAGCGTGTTGGCTACCCAAAGTAACCCAATACAAGCAATCTTGAAGTGATGAAGAGAGTTGAATATTGGGTGAAGTTTGAGCCTAATGTGCAGCACTTTGATGGATGAAAGTGACTACTAGATAGGCAAATTGGAGCTCAGGTATTAGCCAGCCTAGACAGAAGATTAGATCATCCCATGTACATGCAATAGAAGTGACTTGCGTCAGTGTTATAGGTGGCAGCCCTCTTGGAGTCTCATGTGTTGTCCTTTGAAGGACCAAGGGGCAGCTAGTAACAGTACAGAAGCGAAGGACTAGCAGGACAAGATACGACATAGAAGTTGCAGCAAAGTTTGTCATTGTATCTTGTATACCATAGACTGTTGTATTATTCAGATTTGGTTTAATATAACAAAGATTTGGTTGTACATTATTGTACAATTTTGTTAAAAATTGTGCATACTTGTGCATATGTGATTTACTTCTTTATATTTTCCATTGTGCAAAGTAGTTCGTGTTGAGATTCTTGGTTTGGTAGCATCAGAGATTTTAAGATTCTAACCTAGACCCAAGATCGTGGAAATTCAACATGGTATTAGAGCGTGTTTGAGCTACTTTGGAAGTCAGTGAGTCAGAGTTTTGCACAACGAAGTACAACTTAAGAGGGAGTTGGTCACATTGTAGGTAACAATGTCGAAGTTGCACGCTGGTATCTGGTACGGGGGTAGCTTGGAGGGCTTGCCCAACTATAGTCCATGGAAAGAATGGATCAAGTTGGTCTTGCAGGTCAACAGGATCTAGGAGTTTTACGAGAAAGCCATCAAGAAGGTAACTGGCCCAAAGGCGCTGTAAGTGTACGAGGATTTGGATACAAGGGAAACATTGAACATCCTAGATGGCGGGAAGGATGCCCTAATACCGCATTTGTCTGGGAAGAACACCGCACATGAGATGTGGATGGCTCGTCAAAATTTGTTCCAGAATAAGAACGAGAACCGGGTATTGATATTGGAGGATAATTTGAAGTCCACCAAGATAATAAAGGGTGAAGGCGTGATTTCGTATCTGACGAGATTGTCTCGGATCAAAGATGAGCTTGCTGTCGTCGGTGTGACTATTTCAAATAGTGATATGGTGAGGATTGCCTTGAAAGGGTTCACTGAGGAATGGAAGCTCTTCATCAAAGGAATCGTTCCCAGAGAAAAGTTGCCAAACTGAAATAGGCTATGGGACGACTTCATTCGGGAAGAGTTGCGAGACGAGGATCTTTATCTGATGAAAAGGATAAATGAGGACGTGGCACTTGCAACATGAATGAAGGGTAAGTAGAAGAAGAACTTGAGTAAAGTCAAGTGTCTCAACTATGGCGAGATGGATCATTTTTCAACGAGATGTTCGATGAAGAAGAAGGGAGATGATGAGAAAAGGAGAGGGAAGCAGGTCATTGGTGTTGCCACTTCTGTTGAGATAGATGATCTCACCAAGAGATTGGAGGAGGAGGACTTTGCTATGATCTCTCATTTCTCGCAGGGTACTCTTGATGAGGATGGATGGTACGTGGACAGTGTTGCGTTGAAGCATATGACTAGGTCACAAGAGGTTTTTGAGACTCTAGTTGAATGGGACTCGAAGTTGCACATGGTGTTGGGCAACAAGAGTCAGTTGGAGATCCAAAGATCGAGAGTTGTTCCATTCAGGATGGAGACAGGACGAGTGGTGTGGGTCCAAGATGTATTGTTTGTACCAAGACTCAGATAGAGCATGATTTCTGTCTCGATGATCGAGAAGAAGGGGTTTAAGGTCTTGTTCCAAGATGGGAAGGCAAGACTCGAGCCTAGAGGATCTAGCTCGAATGGGATTGTACTTGGAGTTAGAGAGCATGGTCTCTACAGGTTGACGGGCAAGCATGTAGATCATGGAAAGAAGAAACAAGAGGAGCAGGTGCAGGTGCAAACTTCAGAGGGATAGGTATAGGTTCCCGCGAAGAAGGTCCACCTTCCCGAGAAGAAGGTCCAGATTCCAGAGGCTCAGAGGGAGTCGAGTTCTAGAGGGAGTTTGCAGATTCAGAAGAGTACGTGGTCAATGGGGAGCAAGGGTGCTCCTAAAGCTGCCAAGAAGGAATCATGGAGAGAGTGGAAGCCATTACAAGATAAGAAGAAGAAGCGGGATGCTTCCAACAGTGACGGTGACACTTTCGAGAGAGGAGCAGTTCATGCATCAGGGATTGCTATAGTGGAGAGCGCCAAGAGTTGGGCAAGTGTTGCAAGTAGTGATGATGATGAGTTACTTCCTAGTTTTGGAAGTACCTCCCTCGCTAAGAGGGAGTGTTGATTTTGACTAGTTTGGGAGGTGCTCCAAGCTCTAGGGTTCGGGGTTTGGAAGGAAAAGCATCACAAGACTCACTTGTGGGCTTGGAACCCAAGCTTAGGGTTTTGCACCCATTGGGATTTGGGTCAAAACCATGAAGAATTCAAACATGAGAAAATTTGAGGTGATAGAGCTTGGCGTGGCGATTCCAATGCTTCGAAGATCACTCAAATCCGAGCTCTAGAAATAGAGTTGTGATTTTTTGAGGTCTGTGTATGGGTTTGCACATGAGGATTCTAAGTTGGCTTGGTGTTAAGAAGGCATGTGACAGTTGTACAAGCCCTTGTTAGACGTTTTGAGGAGCCCTCTCTATGTGTATATATAGGAGGTGAGATGGAGGCATTTCCTCGTCCATTTGTGCAACACAATACAAGAGAGAAGCCCGTAGAGGAGAGTGAATACTTCTGTCCAGGGCCGCAATGAGTACAGAATGGAGAGGCAGAGGGACTGTTTTACGGCTCATTTCAGGGTGACTGGGCAGCTGTTTGAGGGCCAAGGTGCTGGATTGGAGGCTGAGTTTCAACAGAGGCAAACGCTGGTCTATTTGGGGGCAGAAACGAAATAAGGAGAGGTTGTTTGGGTGGGTTATTAGGCAATGGGAAGGACTGTGGTAGGCCGCAGCCCTAACCACCTCAAAACAGGGCAGCATGGGAGTTTTTTGGGCTGCAAAGTGCCCAGAACAGCAACACACGAAAGGAGGAACCTTCCTTGCCTAAGCTGCAGCAAAAGGGAGGCTGTTTGAGTGGGTATTTGAGGGCGGTTGCAGCGTGCACTTGCCCTAACCAGGAACAGCAGTCTAGCAGACTTGGAGCAGCAGTTGTGTCGTGTATCGGGTCAAAGATTTGACCGGTTTTGGATCAGTTTGTTGAGCAGCCTGTGGGAGCCAAGTGTTGGAGTTGTCTTTGGCAGGAAGAAACTCCAACTAAGTGCAGATCTTGCAGTGATTGTATTGGGTGCCATTGGTCTGGTGGAGGGCAGCGTGTTGGCTACCCAAAGTAGCCCTAGACAAGCAATCTTGAAGTGACGAAGAGAGCTGAAAATTGGGTGAAGTTTGAGCCTAATGTGTAGCACTTTGATGAACGAAAGTGACTGCTGGATTGGCAGATTGGAGCTCAGATATTGGCCAGCCTAGAGAGAAGATTGGATCATCCCATGTACATGCAGCAAAAGTGACTTGCAGCAGTGTTAGGTGGCAGCCCTCCTGGAGTCTCTATGTGTTGTCCCTTGAAGGACTAAGGGGCAGCTAGTGAGCAGTAAGTATGGAAGCCAAGGACCAGCAGGACAAGATACGACATAGAAGCTGCAGCAAAGTTTGTCATTGTATTTTGTATATCATAGACTGTTGTATTATTCAGATTTGGTTTAATACAACGAATTTTGGGTTGTACATTATTGTACAATTTTGTTAAAAATTGTGTATACTTGTGCATATGTGATTTACTCTTTTATATTTTCTGCTATGCAAAGTAGTTCTTGTTGCGATTCTTGGTTTGGTAGCGTCGGAGATTTAAGATTCTAACCTAGACCCAAGATCATGGAAATTCAACATTGTCAAGGGGTTTGCCCTTTTGATGTCCAAGCCAAAAAGATTGCCCTTGCAAGGGAACAATGATTTGGGCACGGGCAATGTAAGGATGCTCCTTGTCAGGTCTTAGTGCATCACCAAATTCACTTAGCTCATCATGATAAAAGAATTAAAGGCCCTTTCAAGATTTATGACATTATTAGTAATGTGAAGGCCTTTATGATCCTAGGTATGATTCCTCGTAAGAGGATGTGAGCAGCTTCGCAAACAGTGTCTAAATTTTTCAATTAGCAGTTTAATTTTTCTCAGGATGCTTGGGATCTACCATCTCAACCAATCTGGACAACCCAATTGTCTGAGGGTCAGCTTGGGCTCTCTCCAAGGTTTGTCAGTAAAATGTTAGATTACAAAGACTTTTTTTTGGTAGGACTTGTAGAATTCAAGCACTTAACAATGGCATACAAGGAGGACTATGAATTGTGGTCAAAATTTTTCTAGTGTCGACAAGGATGTTCTTGTCAATCTTTGTTGTATGTGTCTAGAGAGTTGTTTATATAAGCTACAAATACCAGGGCTTCTTATCTGGAGGGATTGAAGATGCCAAAGTGGGAAGCCTATTTATATCTATCAGGTGAAGGATATTTATTAGTCAAAGCGACACTCTTTTGACATATGGCCCCACTTTAGTAAAAGATGGGGGCTTGCAGCTTGGAGATTTGGTGGAGAGTGTTGAAGTGTTGTCAATCCATTTGGAACGCTTGTGCCTCTTTTGAACATAAAGTTTGGTGTCGGTAATTACGTCATCATGGATTAGGTGTTAAGAGTAAGTCGCACAAAGTGGATACTGACAGTTCATCCTATGTAATCTGCAGCAAGGAATAAACAGTGCAGCATGTTTTTTGGGAATGTCAATCTACCTGAGATTTTTAGTCCTGGTTTCAGGCTGAATTTCAGTCTTTGCCTGCAGATCTGCTCACCTTGAAGAGTCCCTCCTTGGGGAATACTTGGATGGTCATGGATAGCTGCAAACTACTCTTGCTTTCAATGCAATTAGTTGCAATTGTTTTTTTATGGAAATATGCTGTAAAGGTACTTTTCACTGAGGTTCCTCATCCCCTTTATATTGGGGATCTATGGAGTTTTAAGTAGGAGTTGACTCTACTCCTATGAGTTCACTTCCATATTTTTTGCAGTGATATTGAGTCCATCCGAGGTTCCTCATCCTTTTTCTATTGGGGATCTATGGAGTTTTAAGTAGGAGTTGACTATACTCCTATGAGTTCACTTCCATATTTTTTGCAGTGATATTGAGTCCATGCCCATGGAGACCAAGCCCATACGATCGCATATCTAGCTCTCGTGGATCTCTTGAACTCTATTGTACTTGTTTATTCTTTGAGGTAATATATGAAGCATTTTCAATTTGGAAAAAATAAAAGTATATATATATATATATATAAACAATACCAGGGATTTTATGTCAGGGATGAGTAGACTGTAGAACAAACAATGATATCAAGGATATTATGTCAGGAATGAGTAGGACAAATATGGGATCATAAATAATTAGCTTGGGCAATGAAAGTTCTTTCTAAGCACATCATGTGTGGGATGGTAAAGGCCATGATCACTTTTGCTTGATATACGTTTTGACTTGACGTCCTGGGGCTGGTAACCTGAATGCTATTTTAAGCATGAATCTGTTGTATTGGAACTCCTTCCTATAGGCCCGATTTTAACATTTTATTAACAATAGAAATACATTTGAAATCAAAAAACAGAAGATAAGACGCTGATATTTTATGGCATCTCTCATCCTGAAGTCTAGGATTCCCATATAATAATAAATTCTGTGCCGTGAACAGTTCAAATAAAGAACGTAAAAAACAGACATTAGTTGACAAAATAGGATACTGATTGTACAAACAAGGAAGATTAAAAAAATCTAATAATAAAGTCCCGTGGAATTCTAACAACTTAAATAATGAGGCTCGTATAAGCCTTTTCTTCTGTGAAGAATTTAACTGCTGGCAACTACTTATCTATGCCTTGAAAAGTAAGCATAGTGAATACAGAGAGCATATTATATATTTGTAGGCCTGCGAGTGACGTGATAACTTACCAACAATTCACCTGACATGAAAATGCTGGTTCCACTGCGATGGACAACCACTTCATACATTGAAGCCAATGCAGAAAAGACGGTAATCAAACCAGTTAGGGCCAAGAATGATCTGAACCTACGGCTTGTTGAACGGAGACATTTTATTATTGATGCATACTTGTTGAAATAAAATTCAGGATCATATCTCTGTTGCAGCAAATCCTTGAACAGCTTCATTTTCAGCTCCTTTATTTGCAGATATGAAGAGCCAAGTAAAACAGCAATACGGCTATAGATTAATAACAAAATATGAATTTGTATTTCCATACGGCTGACCGACGACTCATTGATAACATTACTGTCTCCAGTGACAAAATAAAGAAAAAAATTTCCTTGACTTTAAAGTGCATTGTAAAGAAAATCACTTCCAAAAGTAGAAACTTACTTGTAGAAAGCAGACTTTCCAAAATAAAATGCAGGAATACAAAAATGTTGTGGTCTGGAAAATCCATGATATTCCCACTAAAACGCTGATAATGACAACATTTGCCACTTTATTATTCAAATGGGGCAAAGATGCAAGTGGGATATTAATGTAAAACCAGCATTTCTGAAGTACATAGAGAACAAGAGCAGGAAAAAATAGCTTTGCTAGTTGTTTCGCCCCACGCTGTGCATAAGAGGAAAAATAAGAATTCTGTGAGATTTCAGGAAGAGCCATTCAAATAAAAATGTGTGAATATCCTATAATATATGCACGAATACAGGAAACAACATCATACATTGTTGTGTAACTGCACTGATGCTTAAATCTAAGATACAAAGAAATATACTAAATAAGGTACCTGAATAATTTTATTATATTCTTCACGTATCTGTGTTGTTTCTTCCGCCGCAATATCAAGGTGGAGGATTCCTTGTATGCCATATTTCCTCATGGATTGGCTCAAAAATATAAAAGATACACCAGATATAAGAATCCCAACCACGACTACAATAGGTTGAAATACAAGCTGCATACAAACGAAACAGTCAGATCAAACACTGTCATAGTAAAAATATGTTGGAGAAAACTATAGCTTACTGTTTACAAACTTGTTATCCATTCAATATATACCCATCCGATATGTGAATATATTGAAACTGGGTGATTAAATAGATATCCATGATATTCACAACCAATTAACAGAAACAAAGACCAGCTTTATTGAGGATGTAAATTATGACAGATTATTGACATGTTGATACCAACAACAGACCTACATTTATGAATCAGTATCGAGTATTCCCTGATCCAACAATGATAACCTGGAAGCTTCACAGAGGACTGTGGAGGAGGTAAATACTAAGACCTAAGCCACATGGATTATACAAGCCTATTAATCTGTCAGGTTTATGCATAAAAGGAAAGATAGTAAATTGTACATAAAAGGAGAGAGTATGTTTCTTCGATCACTGAAGTCCTAGTTTTCCGTACCCAGACCAGAGGTGCCTAGCTTTTTCCTTGAGGGAAGCGTTGGGTCTCAGAGAACAAATTTTACAGCATCCAACCAAGACAAACCTTGTGAGGCTGATTGTTTCCTTCTTCCCCTCAATGTTAGAGGCAGATGACTGAGGGTAACTTTTAGAGCCCTAAATGGCACCAGCATCCAAATTGGTTAGACCTTGCACCTTCTCCAAGTTAGAAATCCACGCACCCCAGAACTGGTCTATGCCTTATCTAGGAAACATAAACACACTGAAGATGCCTAACTTTAAACAACTCTTACACAGTGGAATATGTCAACAATTACATCAATAATATTACACAAGAATTAATGTGTCCAAACTTGTTTCTTATCAGTCCCTTAACAAGAAAACCTCAGGGCTCTCATACCAGGGAAAGTGGCCCTTTACAATCCCAGTACAATACTCAAAATACAAGGTCAACTCCTTTAGACCAAAATCTAGGGCTGAGGCTTTGTCCTCCAAGCCCTCTCTGCCCAAGCAAATAACAACACATACAGCTCTTGAATCACACAGCTGTAGCACTACTAGGGCCTAATCAGCCCACCATAAATTACCAAAATACAACTCAGCTTACCTGGGCATAATCCTTTAGCCCGCAGTCCTTCACTGCTGTTGCTGTCCCTTGTAGCCAGCTTTCTTCACCTTGCTGTTAGCTTTTTCCTTGCCTGCAACAGGCCCTAATAGACTTCCTTTTGGCATTCGGTCTGCTCCCTTAGACCTTGGACACCTTCAGCACTTACAGCCAGCTCTTTACGGACCTCCTTTCCTTAAACCAAGGTGCAGCCAGCATCCTATAGGCCTCCTTCAATGTCTGTGGTAAGGCCCTACCACCTGCAGACAGCCCTATTTGCCCTGAAACACCTGTGGCCTGCACCTACAGACCTCTCCTTGCCTTATATTTATACTCAACCAAAAGGTCCCATTGGAAGGATCTTTGTTTATTAAGAAATCCCCAACACCAACTCAACAACAAATTTGAATATTAAATTCCCTTTCTTGTGTTCTGTTGCACACATTTTGTCAAAGTTCCAAGGAAGCAGGTGCACAAATTTCTTGAAAAATCGAGATCAGCAGCCATCAGCTACTGTGTCATTGTAAACCCATTCCGCAAATTTTTAATGTAAATGATGCTAGTAAGACCATATATATATATATATATATATATAACAACCTAGGTAAGCCTATTATTTTGGCGATGAATTTCATACTAGGAGGATTTTCGTCTCATTGATTTATCTGTGTCTCTAAACACGAATGGTCGGCAGAGTTTTTCCTTCCTACCTCACCCAACAGCTAGGGTGGAATTTATTGTCAAAGTCTTAGGTGAGTCCTAGTGTTTTAGGCGAGTCTTATGTAAAAGTGACTTGGGAATAATTGAAGCTAACTGGCTAAATTATTTTATTACAAATCACTTGGTCTACTAGATTATATTGTGTTGCAGAATTGGGTATGGTATTTGAGGGTCTATAGCGAACGAGTATTCCCCCTTTGAAGGTCGAATTATGTAAGACCTTATGTAAAAAATATTTAGTACATCGTCCCACATACTTAGACATTATGGCTAAAATATTAAAGAGTAGAAAAAATCTTTAATCCCCTCAAATATCAATTAATTAATTTTTTGGCAAAAATAAAATTAATACTAAGCCAGAAAATTAATTAATTAAAGTCAAATTTAGAGTCTTAGAGAAATTAAATTCAAGTGGAAAAATTCGTGGGTATCAAAGAGATTTATTTTGTGGAGGTCCCCCACCAAAGGAATATTGGAAATTTCAGGAAAAATTGGACCCTTGGGCCTTGGTGGTCAAGTCAAAGTTGATTTTTTGATCAAATTAGCTTAAAATAATTAATTTTGAGCTAATAAAAAATGGGTTAAATGTGAAATTCAAAAATTCCTCAAAAATAAGTATTTTCAACGGTGGAGATTAAAAGATGATCAAATATTTTTTGACAAACAAGATTATTTTGACGGAGATCAAGCCAACTAGCTGTTATTTTTCCACTTGAAGGATTTATCTATAAATTGAGAGCCATTTCTGTCTCAAGCCATTTGATGTTTGGCTAATGTAATTTTGCAAAAAAGCTTAAGTAACGCTACTATCTTGTTGGGAAAGTTTTTTGAATCATAATAAATATTTTAAGGTGCAGTTCATGGTGTATATTGTCTACTCATTTGTGGTATGTGCAGGGTACGGGCATTCCTATATTGTGTTTAAATTAAATTAAATTGTTATTTCATTATAGACAATAGGAACATTCTATTGATAAGTTGTGGGTTTATCGTAGATGCTCTGATTCATTGTTGTTCTAATGGTTTATGCTTGAAGAATTATATAGTGTTTGCAGGTTGCCCAGTCCTTGGGCTCCAAGTTCACAAATTGTGGGCACAGGCTAACCTTGTTTGGAATTTAAATATTTTTATGGTTTTTCTAAATTCGCTAAGGTTGTAGCTTGCATTTACCTTTCGAAAAATACATTTAGCCAATATTAAGGGTTTATAAAAAATTTAATTTCTCAAAATTTTCTCAAGCATTGTATACATGTATATTTTGTAAATAGATTTTGTAAATAATTTTATTTTTTAACCCTCGTTTGCAGCTGGGTTTCTGGAGTTTCGAAATTATTTTGAATTTTTGTATATATTGGGCTTTTCGGTATTTGTTAATTCATTTGTGTAGGTGAGATTAAGTGAGAAGATGTTGGTCAAGGTTGTCATTGATGTTAATATGGCATTGTTTGTGATGGAAAATATTCTTGTGATACATTCCTTAATCTCAAGCAAACCCTAGGAGAAAACCCTAAGCATGAAGATGATGCACGATCTAATGATGGTTGAAGAAGTCCTTACCATTAAACCCTCCTAGGCACATGCATGCATAATAATGACAATATGATGTTCTAGCCTTGTTGAAGATGATTATGATGCCCTTCAGATACATGAATGGAAGCCTATGTGTATGGAACCCTAAGCCTATGAAGAAGACCTTCACATACATGAATGAAGCCCTAATCCTAATGAAGAAGCCCTTGCCCTAATGAAACCCTAGCTAAATGCAATGTCACATGGTTCAAGTCCGAATTTCGAATTCGATTACAATTAAGTTCGATTCAAGTTCGAATTTTTCGATGAGGTTCGTATGAGGTTCACCATTAGGTTCGTTCATGTATATAATTTTAAAAATATATATAATAATTAAAATTACATAAATCTTTTATATTCATTTATAATTAATATATATTTATAATTTTTATCATATACTATATCAATAAATTTATAATTTTCCATAAATATAAGTTATATTAATTTAATAATATTTAAAATAAAATGCCCTAATTTTCGTCAATGTAATATAATTTAAAATATATTGAAAATAATTCTTGTAAAAATATATAATTTTTAAATTATGTTAATTTATCTTTGCACATAGTAATTTTATAATTACGATATGGTAATATTTGAACTATTTATAGCATTATTACTTATAAATTATAAATCTAACCCTGCGTATAATTTTATACCTGTAACCTCATTTTAACATTTCAACTAAGTCTACCAAATCGGGACTTTGAAGAAAGGTAGTAACTAATTTTTGGGGCATTTTAATTGTGAAGAATTGTGATTTCGAAAATTTAAATTCTTTACAAATTAGATAAAATAGAAACCAGAAAACTTTTCGAAACCTCTCAAGCACTTAGATTATGAACGATTGTGATTTCAATTTTCAACGGCGTAAATTCTCTACAACTTAAATAAAAAATAAGCCAAAAGACTTTCTAAAAATCACACTTAAAAACTATTAGATTTTCCTATCGATTTTGACGAAGTGCAGTGTATTTATATAAATGGCGGGTGGCCATGGAAAGTTCTACGGAAAAAAAGACTGCAGGTTGCCCTCATGCATGACGTAATCCTGCTTTACTTTCCGTTTATCTTTTTATAATTTTAGTGGGATTTTCGGTGTGTGAGGGCCTGATCGAACTCCGCGAAGCAGTTAGCTTATGGTGTTTGGTCAGGAATCTTGGCAACGCACGGCATATTTATATACAGGGGCTAGGGAGTAGTAGTATATGATGATCATATACAACCTTCTCGAACCTAAACGAACTTTAAGAATTTTTTTGAAATTCATTGGATTTCGGACCTCAACGTTTAGGTTCGACGAACCCTGTGACACTTGCTAAATGGTGTCCTTTCTCTTGTTGAAGAAGCCCTAATCCTTTATACCTTGACTCATGATGACAAAAGCCTAATCCTAAGAGGTCCATTAATGTCAAGCCTTGAAGGAGCCCTAGACATAAAATATTAAGTGTTGCCATGAATAAAATTAGAATGACAGCCTCACAAATTTAAGTTTCTTGTTGGTAAAATGGCCTTACTTAAGAATGGGATTGGCATAGGCTTGTAGAGGACTTTTTCCTCTTTCCAACAAGTTATTACTTGTCCTCTAATTCCTCATAGTCTGAGAGAAAATGATTTTTCAAGTTGAAATAAATAATTTTTTAATTCTGGCCGACATGAGCCTACATGCACAAGTCGGTTCCATGTCCAAGGGATGTGTCTCTTTGCACTAGGCCATAAGCAGTGTATATTGAAGTCAAAACTCATCATTCCTCCCATCAATCTCGATGAAGATTTCAGAGATAAGGCACAGAAGGGCACAAAAAGTAAACAGGTGGCCGAGAAGGATATAGAAGAATTATTGGTTGGGCTATTTTTCTATTGGGTTGGCCTTTCAAGCTCGAATTAAGGCCAGTTTTGTGATAGCTCAATTATAAACCTATGACAACTCCAAGTTTGTAGACTTGTGGAGATAGCATTTATACCTTGGTCCAGTGGTGATTTTTGGGACCTATATTTTTGTTGTCACAAAACTCACACATAGACAGAGTGTTGACCTAATCCCAGAACTGTGGAGGACAGTGATCCATTGAAGCCTGAAACAAGAGAACAATGGAAAGCCACCTATAGAAGGAGTTAATCTCGTATCATATAACACAACAAGTTCTGGAAGGGTCAGAACTGTGATACGTTGGACAAGTGAGAACATTCTCATATTCAAGCTTGGACAGTCACTTGAAGACTCAGTTAAAGAAGTGAAGACCTCAAGCTCGGACCTGAGTTTATCTGTGACAAGGGTGGGCTATTGGAGCTCAAACTACACTCGAGCACCTCAGATTAGATCCTGAACATTACTCAGAATTGTGTTAAAAAGCATGGATTTCTGACAGGCAATAAGCACAATGTTGGAGCTCGGAACAATGTGAAGACCTCACCTCAAACTTCAGTTTCGGACCAGCATTTGAACCATAGTCTTAGTCCTATAGCAGCTAGTGGAGGAATAACAATTTATGTCAACTTGGCTCATCACTAAGTCTTGGCCAATCTCTTGGTGAAGGCTCAAACTTGAGCTTCAAAATTTGTGTGTACAGTCATCCATTTCTAGCTCGGACTTCAGGATAAGGGTAAGCACAATTGTGGAAGAGCTACAATACTTCGGACCTCAGTCCTGTAGGAGCTCGGTTTTGTGGCACCCTTGATAGTCACAACAGCTCGGTGTAGTGGATAGACCAGTGCCTCAGAGTTTGCATATTGTCACTAATCATTGACCTATTGCAAACATCAAATAATGATTATTGAATTTATCCTTTGAAAGGCGTGATGCGAAGAAATATTTGCGAGCATATTGAAGAAGTAATTTGAAGAACCTTGTTGAGGAGCTGTAGTGGAGCAGACCCTGGATTTGAACTAGTTTGCAGTACTCTTGAAGGACGATTGATTTTGAATACACTTCTAGAGCAGTCTTAGAGCATACATCCTTGCCCTTTGGAGCTGATTTTGAAGGTTTCTTTGGAGCATCCATTGGAGACTTTTAGAAGTTGATCTTGGAATCTTGTAGATCTTGAAGAGCAGTTGGAGTTGATCTTGAGCATACCTTGGAGATTCATCTGGAAGCCTATTGGAGACATTATTGGAGATCATGATGCATCACTGATGTCATCATTAGGTGACCTTGGAGAAATTGTTTGGGTAATATGAAGAGTTGTGGAGACACCTTCATGAGAAGAAAAAGTTGTCATTGATGAGCTAATTGCTTTGGAGATCGTTTGAGGGCAGTCCTGAAGGTGTAGATTTTGTTAGGGCTCATTGAAGAAAATATTGGGAGCCGTAAAGAATTACTAAACTTATGTTGAAGAATTGAAGTTGGGTGGATTGGGGCCCTAGAGGATAGGAGTCCTCAAAAAGACCAGGTTGGTGCATGTACCAGAGATAGGGTTGGAGCCTCAAAGTGACAAGGTTGGAGCCATGGAAGATAGGGTTGGAGCCCTAGAGTTGGAGCCTCGTGAAGTCCAAGTTGGTGCTTGGCAAAGTACAAGTTGGAGTCTGGAAGATTGAAGATTGATGTCTTCATCTAGGGTTGGAGCCCTAAACTATTATTGTACTTGATTCATTGTAAAGAAGAGGATTTGAGTCCTCAATATATCTAATTAATAAAATCCTTTATTCTATATTGTTCATTTTGTGTTCTAAATATAAGTGATCTTAACTGGTAAAAATAACAATTGTAAAGAAATATTGATTCACCCCCCTCTCAGTATTTCCAACAATTGGTATCAAAGCCAGTACCTTCACTCAAAGCGTAACAGCTTGAAGGTAGATCCTTAGAACTTAAATGGCAAAGCCAAGGAAGAAAGCCTCCAATCCTTCTAAAGATGTCTCTTCTTCAACCATGAAAGTATAAGATAATCAAATTGGGAAAGCTCCATTATTCAATCGAAACTTTGATATATGGAAGGCAAGAATGAAGAATTTGTTGAAATTTGGTACCGGAGGACAGGTGGTTCCCTTAGGCTTTGATCTTTGGCCTAGGGAAAAGTGTCCAAAAGATTTTAATTTTTCTCCTAAAGTGACTTTATAATTTTTATAAAGTTAAAATCTAATTTAAAAGTGACTTTAAGTGATAAAGTTACTAAGTCTAATTTTAAAGTGACTTTTATAAAGTCAATGAAAAATTAGAAAGGAAAAGTGACTTTGGAAATAAATGACTAAGTGGGTCTTTATTAAAGTGGGGTGAATTAAAAAATAGAAAGTGAGATTTAAATGTGCATTTAATCTCAGCCATTGATCTAAATCTATTTCAACCATTAGATTTAGAGATCACCCAAAAGTCACTTGGATCACCCAAAAGTCACTTGGAGTTATATTAAAGGAGGAAAAGGAGGAAAAGATCATTCATTCTTTCATGAGCATATTGGGAGAAGGAGAGCAAGAGAGCAAGGGAGATTTCTGGACAAGAAGGAGAAAGAGGCAGCAGTTTGGCACACATACCAGGCAGCTCTTCAGCAAAATCAGAACAGCAGAAAGACAAGCAGAACAGCAGCAAGAACAAGCAGAAAAAGTTGATTTTTTGCTAAAAACTGAGAAGTTTCCAGGTGGTCTGTTGGGCTGAAAACGGATAAGTTTGCTTGCTGAAAAAATTATTTTGCTGAAATTTTCTTGCTGTAAAAAAACATTTTTCAGAAATAAAGAAGAGCTCTCAAACTGGTTTTCCCCAAGAGTTGTAGGGGGTTTTTCCAGGGTCACGTTGACCAAAATATCAGTGTTTTAATGTGTTTTAATGGCTGTTTATTACTGCTGATTTTTATTTCTGCAATTTCCAGCATTCTGTAAAATTTCCAGAATTTGTGTTTTCAGCAAATTTATTTTTTCCAGTTTGTTGAATGTATGGTTATGGGAAAGGGCATTTAACTACATGGGAGAAATAAGGAGAAACTGAAAACCGGGGTGGGAAAATAGAAATTTTAACATGGTATCAGAGCTTGAGTGCTGAAAGGCAGTTTGGGACAGCAAAAGAGAAAAATTACAGCTGCTGATTTTTCACTCAGAAAATTCCAGCAAGCTTATTTTTCATAAACAGCAGGTTTTATCTTTACTACAGCAGTGCTATTTTTCAGTTTTAGGACATCAGGATGTCATTGGGATTGAAGGTGGAGGATAGGTTGGATGGGCATACAAATTATAGCGTTTGGAAGGAGAGAATGCAGAGTATCTTTGAGGAGACAGAAGTCTGGGATATCATGGTGCATACCACACAGACCCCTGTTGTTGTGCCTACTGA
>APFE031112416.1:394-11377 GCA_000404065.3 Pinus taeda | reverse complement strand
GTTGCCCCCTCGAAGAGGCTGAATTCTAAGGCGTTGATCTATCTTTTCTATCTTTTTTTGAGCTGGTTTCATAACATTTGGTATCAGAGCTTCGGATTCTAGGGTTTCGCTGCTCCAAACAAGTCATCGTGGAATTTTCGCTATAATTTTTTTTCCTGTGACGTTTCAGAAGCTAAAAAAAACCCATTTGAGAAGAAATCACGCTAAATCGTGAGTCTGAATTTCAGAGCTTTTCGCGCTATATTTGCGGAAATATGATCTGAGGAAGTTACTCTTTTTGTAGACTCCTGAATTACATTCCAAACAGGGGACCTGGGGAAAATCGTCATAACTTTCGCTTTGAGCATTAGATTGAAATTTTGTCAACAGGTACAGAAAGAGGACAGACTGTAGTTTCTTGTATATATTTTTCAGAGCCAAAGGTCGAAACAGTGACACGTGGCACTTCATACGAGTTTGCTCTTCTGCAAAGGTCTATAATTAGGTCATCTTGGGAGATTGTGCATAACTCTTTCTTGGAGAATCCAAGTTGGATCAGACTGGTGGCATTGGAAAGAGGACACAAAGGGCTACTACAGGTTGCAATTTCAGATACTAAAGATCTGAAAGTACACAGTTATAGTCGTTGCAAGATCGAGCTCCTAAAATCAAGAAAAAGAAACATGAGGAACTTTGATGGCAAGGATCCGGTAAATTGGATACTTTAGATGGAGCAATATTTTGATCTACATGGTGTACCACTGTTACAAAAGGTATGTATTGCATCTTCATATTTAGAATCAAATCAATTTTTATGGTATGAAGGGCTTTGTTCTCGTAAACAACTTGTTACGTGGTCAATTTTCATGGAGGAAATGATAGCACATTATGAGGA
This sequence comes from Pinus taeda, assembly GCA_000404065.3. NCBI lineage: Eukaryota > Viridiplantae > Streptophyta > Pinopsida > Pinales > Pinaceae > Pinus > Pinus taeda. The sequence continues at coordinate 10,503 of APFE031112416.1, read as the reverse complement.
TACAAAGAGGAACACCTTCTTTAGAGAAACACAACAACAATTGGAAAACGTAAAAGGGCTTTGTGACATAGTGGAAAGCAAAATTATGGAAACCAGGAACCATACCCCTCACAACTATAAATATGGAAGTGTTGTTTCTCCTAACCTTCCACAACCTACATGGGTTGCACCACAACAATTGGAAGAAAAAAGAGAAAAATGGATTTGTTACAATTGTGATAGCAAATGCACTTAAAGGTTATAAGTGTGCTGAGAAGAAATTATTTTACATAGAATATGAAGAGGAGGAAGAAAAGGATCAAGAAACATCAAAAGAAGAGGATATACGCCAGGACCCCAACCCAGAGAAAGAAGAAATGAATTAGACCATATATGTTAGGCCCCTATACTACTACTGTAACCCCTTATTATTATTAGTAAAACCCCCTTATTATATTGATGTACCCATGTAGTGCCCATATTGTTACTGTTGGCCCCATAGAAGCCCACTATTATTATTATTATTCCCTTACATTATTATTGTTATGTCGGCTCTGATTATATTATGACCCCTTAGACTCCTATATATAGAAAGGAGGTATTTTCATTTGTATCATCAAAGGATTGTTCATTTATGTAATGTAAAGGAGGTTTCCCCGTCGAAGAGGTTGAATTCTAAGGCGTTGATCTATATTTTCTATCTTTTTGTGCACTGGTTTCATAACATTTGGTATCAGAGCTTTGGATTCTAGGGGTTCACTGCTCCAAATAGGTCATCGTGGAGTTTTCGCTATAAATTTTTCTGTGATGTTTCGGAAGCTAAAACAAAAACCCATTTGAGAAGAAATCGCACTAAACCTCGGATCTAAATTTCAGAGCATTTCGCGCTATATTTGCAGAGATATGATCTGAGAAAGTTGGTCTTTTTGCAGACTCCTGAATTACATTCCAAACAAGTGACCTTGGGAAAATCATCATAACTTTCTCTCTGAGCATCGGATTGAAATTTTGTAAGAAGGTATAGAAAGAGGACGGATTGTAGTTTCTTGTATATATTTTTCAGAGCCAAAGGTCGAAACAGTAACACGTGGCACATCGTACAACTTCGCTCTACTGAACTAGTCTATAATCAGGTCACTGTGGGAGTGTTAAGTTTAGGTATGTTCTATGCTAGAGCAATTTATTATTTTTTTTTCCATATTAGCAATCACATCAGCATAAATTAAACTATAGATAGGACATAAATATAAATCACAGAAGACAAGCCAAGACAAGGGGACACCAGATGTGGCACAAGCCAAGGAAAAACCCCACAATGTGTGGGGAAACCCTTTAATCAAATCTTCTTTTATCTTCAAAGTTCAGCAGAGAGAGAGAGAGAGAGAATACATTTACAACAGAAGTCAAAACTTTGAATTTATCTAGATCTAAGCATAGATCATCTCCTATAACGATGAGATTAGTTGAAGACATTCTGCTTCAATTGATACCTATCATTGTGTTGCATCTAGTTCTCTAGTTGCACCATTGCATACTACACCATGCGGCTGTCTATGTCCATGACGTTATCCATCATAATGCCACTCAAACTAATGTACATCATCATCATGCTGCTATCCCTACTAATGTATCATTGTGCTGCCCATGCACATGACCTCATAGTGCTATCCATCATGTTGTTGCCCATGCTTCATGTATTCGTTGCACAGCCCATCCACAATATATCATGCTGCTACCCAAGACTGCATTATATATATGTGCCTAGATCACACAACGTTCTTATCTCTATGCCACCAAAGTTTATATACCTAAGCAATATCACTTTATGAACACAATATATAATCCCTGATGACTGTGTTCCATTATATATATGACTATCTACATACAACATATGTCTATGACTGTGTACAACAGTATATGTATATACTCTGCATTTCATACATCATTAATATGATTGCGTCCCATAATGAATATGATCTGTATCATGCTATGGTCCATACAGCTGCTGTCATTCCATAATATATGACCGCATTCTTATATGACAACGTTTATAATGAATATGACATATATACCTGCATTCCATTATCTATCTACATACAATCGCTGTCCAATAGCATATATATTTTCATTCCAACATCTAGTTTCTATCTATTTGTGTTCCGATATGTAGCTGCTGTCTAATAGCATATGTATTTGTGTTCCAATATCTAGCTGCTATCCAATAGCATTTATATTTGCGTTCCAACATATGTCTGCATATAGCTGCGTTCAATAGCTACGGGTTTCATCTACCGTGGCTCCCTTCTACTGCAGCTTCATCATGAACAGTCTATACCCAGCATATGAATGTAACCATGAACACTTCCATTATCTGCGTGTAAGCATCTCCAGGACCATGACTGCGTTGTACTGCGGTTTTGTTTATATATACCCAACACATAGATTTTGTTGCATCTATATTGGCATCACGTTGGATATATGATTTACGTGTAAGTGCGCTGTGTATATCATCCTTTGTGAACATAGCATATGATCCTCTTATGTATAGCGATGCAAAGGCACCCATTGACTTCATTTAGGGCTACTTAAAACAACGAATTAGTTCATGACTGTGTTCTCCATTTAGGGCATCATTATGCGTTGGTAGGGCATCATCTTTGGGCCAGCGTGTGCTTCTCTTGATGTTTCACTCCTTATCCAAAAACCCAAGATGTGGAGAGGAGGAGATCACTCAAGAGTTGTGTCCAAATGCCATCAAATCCTCTTCTATTTATAACAAAACATCTATGATGAATAGACACGACGTTTGAGCCTACGTAAGCGCTGGTCGGCTAGATAATAAAACCATAATCTAAATAAATTCATATCTCCATAAATACTTATTGGAATCGGATGATCTTTGGATCAATCCTACACCTCTCAATGAGAGGGTTCCAATAAAAATATCAGCACCAGAAATAAGCCAACCCACATGGAGTTTGGCCCTAGTTGCCAATTTAACAGGGAGATTTGGCATAACTCTTCCTTGGAGAATACAATTTGTATCAGAGTGGTCGCATTGGGAAGAGGACACAGAGGGCTGCTACAGGTCACAATTTCAGAACTTAAAGATCTGAAAGTACAGAGTTACAGTCATTCCAAGATCGAGCTCCTAAAATCAAGAAAAAGAAAGATGAGGAAGTTTGATGGCAAGGATCCGGTAAATTGGATACGTCAGATGGAGAAATATTTTGATCTACATGGTGTACCACTGTTAAAAAATTTATGTATTGCATCTTCATATTTAGAACCAGATCAAGTTTTATGGTATAAAGGGCTTTGTTCTCATAGAAAACTTGTTACATGGTCAATTTTCATGGAGGAAATGATAGCACATTATGAGGATACAAAGAGCAACACCTTCTTTAGAGCAACACCACAACAACTAGAAATGGTAAAAGGGCTTTGTTACATAGTGGAAAGTAAAATTATCGCAACAAGGAAGTCTACCCCTCACAACTATATAGATGGAAGTGTTGTTTCTCCTAGCCTTCCACAACCTACAAGGGTTACACCACAACAATTGGAAGAAAAAAGAGAAAAAGGGCTTTGTTACAATTGCAATAGCAAATGCACTAAAGGTCATAAGTGTGCTGAGAAGAAATTATTTTACATAGAGTATGAAGAGGAGGAAGAGAAGGATCAAGAAACATCAAAAGAAGAGGATATACACCAGGACCCAACCACAGAGAAGGAAGAAATGAATCATACCATATCTTGTAAAGCATTGGTAAGAATTACCATTCCTCAAACTCTCAACATAGAAGGACATATCAAGAAGAAAAAGGTGCAAGAAATGAAAGATCACATTGAGCATCACGAAATGAATCCAACCATATCTTGTAAAGGATTGATAGAAATTACCACTCCTCAAACTCTAAAGGTAGAAGGACATATCAAGAAGAAAAAGGTTCAAGCAGTGAAAGATCACGTTGAGCATCAACAACAAGTTCTCCAACTTTTAAAGGATAACACCACTTTGGTGCAAAATCGAATGAAACAACAGGTAGATCAACATTGTAGTGAAAAATGTTTTGATGTAGGTGATTGGGTATTTTTACTACTACATCTCAAGCAAGCTATTTATGATAAGGAAATGTTGGCAATACTACGTGCACTTAAGAAATAGCGACCTTACCGAATGGGAAGACACTTCAAGGTGCACTCTCAAGAAAGGATGAGGATGTGGAAGCATTTTTTTGTGCTATTTTTATTATCCAACTAGGTTGGATAAACAAAGCAAGTGATGAATGGAAGAAGGATGAAGAAGTATGCCCACTTATTAAAAAGTTGCAAAAGATCCCAATTCAAACAATATTGCCAAAAATTGAAGAGGAAGGAAAAATCATATTGGAACTTGGAGTAGTCACATAAACAAGAACCCGACAGCTATGAAATAGATCAACTTCAGAGTATCTCATCAACTGGAAGAACTTACCTGCTGAAGATTCGACATGGGAGGACAAGAATTTTATACAGAAGCATCAAGAACTACTCAAGCGTTGAGGACAACACTTTTTGAAGGAGAGGGGCATGTTAGGCCCCTATACTACTACTGTAACCCCTTATTATTATTAGTAAAACCCCCTTATTATATTGATGTACCCATGTAGTGCCCATATTGTTACTATTGTGCCCCATAGAAGCCCTCTATTGTTATTATTATGCCCTTACATTATTATCGTTATGTCGGCTCTAATTATATTATGACCTCTTAGACTCCTATATATAGAAAGGAGGTATTTTCATTTGTATCATCGAAGAATTGTTCATTTATGTAATGTAAAGTAAGTTTCCCCCTCAAAGAGGCTGAATTATAAGGCGCTGATCTATCTTTTCTATCTTTTTCTTGAGCTAGTTTCATAACATGGATGGAATATAAAGGAAATGGACATCACAATGATAAAACAATGGTCTCCTATAGCTGGGAGTGCAAGAGGCATAGGGATAAATCTGACTTGATCAGGGACAAGTTGGATATAATGTCAATATCATATATTTCTCTCCCCTTAGGCCTTCCCCATGATGTGTATTTATATCACCTCAAAACCATTTTTTTAGTTGGGATAAAGTTAGGCCATGAGCTCCTATAGGTAGGCTTTCGGTGTAACTCGTAAACTCCACACAAAAAATAAGGATTTTATACTTTTTATATTTAAAATCATATCTGCAAGTTGGGTATAGCTGAACCGACGTGTGCACGCATTTTTTGCAGGGCATAGTTGCATATGGAATTTAAAAAAATAATTTTTAATATTTGGACCAAGTCTGAAGGGAAAGGGTTACCCAAGGCTATGTCTCAGAGAAGAAAGTATACAAAGGTGGTAAATGATGTTATAACACATGACAAGCACACCCAAGCACATGTTGGAAGACCCTAGTATAGCATAACACTCTAGTAGCATGCGTTGGCATGCCTTGTATTCCGTAGAATTCCCTGGAACACTTTTAAATGTATTAACACATATTATCACTTCGCACATATTGGCACTTGGCATGTATTGGAACCCATCATTAGTGTGCCTAGAATTCCCCTTTTGAAAAAGCTAAATTCCTAAATTATTAACCCTATTATGCATTCATTTCCTTGAATTTTAACTTGGTTCTTCATTATGTTTTCTTGACACTCCTTGACACATATTGGCATAACCTAGCACCTTGCACATCCTAGCATTCCTTAGCATATGCCATGTCTTGGCATACGTTGGCACTATTTGGCACATGTTAACACACACTGGAACTCCCCAGCACACATTGGAACTTTCTAACATGCTCTGATATTCCCTAGCATGTCTTACCAGTGCTTAGCATAGCTCATCACTCCATCCTTGGCATTCCATCTAGCACTCATTTACACTACCTGGCACACCATCATATTCATTCACTTCCATGCATTTTGAGCTAGTTCTCCCTTGTGTTTCCCTAGTACTTACTAACATTCTTCAGCATGCATTAGAACTCTCTGGCACACCTTAGCACTCTTCGACATGTCCTGCCACTTCATAACATGTGTATCACTCCCTAACACACATTAGCACTTTGCATGTGTTGGAACTTGGCATGTTTTAGCATGTCTAGCATTCATTGAGATGCATTGGTATGCTTTGGCATGGTTTAATATTATAATTATTTGAGATCAACTATTGGAAGGAGATGAGAATTAACAAAGTAATAGTTGTCACTTATAATGCACTAACACTTGGCAATTGGCACATATTGGCACCTAGTGCTGGTGTGTGTGGTGAAGTAAAATTATAAGTGTGGACACAAAAAAAATTCCTCTATCCCAATAATGCGTCTAGCCACAACTGATACATTCTATGGAAGATTTCCTCAAGTTAGAACCAATTAAGAGGACCTACCTCTTATGATGCTTATCCCATTTGATGGTGTCCTTGCTTGTTCGCTCCATCTATCTCTTGCTTCCTTCTCCAAACACCTAAAACAAGTAAACAACAACAAAAAACAACTGTGATAATAGACAAATTACAATTCAACCTACTTAACAAGTCAAGAAACATTAATCCATGAACATGTAAGATGAAAAATCATGTAGGAATTCAATTGATAGTTTCATATATATCGAATCAAGAAGAGATTACAACCATTGTCTTGACGTTGTCGTTGTCCTCTGACAAGACTAGGTTCCCATACACTTCTACTAGCATTCAATGATGGCCTCAACAATAGTAGTTTTAAGGCTCTTCCCTTTAGGTTTCACTCCAAACCAAATTCACACTTCTCCCTCACACCACTAGAGAGATACAACTATGAATAGCTTGTTGTTTACTCCAAACTTAATTAACACTAGCACACCAACATTAACACTAGCTTTTGTTTGGGAAAGAGGGAGGTTTATATAGGATGAATGGATGGGAGAAGGTGTTGGGTTGTGTTATATTCTTTCCACATAGTTAATAGGGGGTTTGAGGGGTACCCGTAACCCCATTTTATGGAGTCTGGGGCAGCGCCCCGGAAAATTTTGGTTTTGGACCCTATGTTAGGTTGGGCGGACCCACCTATGGTTTTGTGCATGATTTTCGCACATGTTTTTTGGATGCGATGGTTTCTTGGTCCATGGTATTGGGCACAATGGTTTTTGGTCCATGGTATTTGATGCTTCGGCATGTATAAATATGTATTGTAACATTGAAAGGAACATAATGAAAAATCAAGCTGGTAGTCCCAGTTTTTGGATCCAGGGGAAAATCTCTGTGCGTATGTGTTTTTATGTGTTATGCTCTCGCATTGTTTATTTTTCTACGATTTAGAATTCGTATGCAGGTAATTTCTGTATGGGGTTAAAACCTACATTTGGTATCGGAGTTGTTTTGGCTTCAAGGGGACACCTTTGTTGCTGAGGGGTTTCGCTCGGGCCTATGGTAGACCCTATTCAGTGGGAGATCTGCGAGATCGATTCTGGTGGTGAAAGGAGATGGTGAGCAGTGGAAAGATAGAGATTGAGAAGTTCAATGGTCAGAGTTTTGAGTTATGGAAACTCAAGATGGAGGATCTGTTGGTGGATAAAGATCAGTGGATCATGGTAGGTCCGGATACTAAACCAACGAGAGTGATCGATGAAGAATGGAAGAAGCTGGATCGGAAGGTAAAGAGCACAATACGATTGTGTGTCTCAGATTCAGTATTGTTGAATGTATCAAGGGAAGCTACGGCGAAGGCTCTATGGGACAAGTTAGAGACTTTGTACTAATCTAAGTCTCTGGTGAATAAACTATTCCTGCAGAAAAAGCTGTATAACCTGAGGATGAAAGATGGAGACTTGGTGACAGAGTATCTAAATGCGTTTAACATTGTGGTAAGTCAGTTATCATTTGTTGATATTAAAATTTCAGATGAAGATAAGTGCATCAGTTTGTTGTGTTCTCTACCAGATTCGTGGGATAGTCTGGTTATTGCAATAGGTAGCAATGCAACTGCTTTCCAGTTTGATGAAATAGTCTCAGCCTTGCTGACGGAGGAGATGAGACGGAAAAATATGGACAACCAGAATGGTGATGCCTTGTCTGTACGAGGACGGTCCCAGAACCGAAACAAAAATAAGTCATGAAGTGGGAGATCTAAATCTAGAGGGAGATCTAAATCTCTAGGAAAACCTACAAAGGTGGTGTGCTGGAAATGCGGAAAAGAAGGGCACTTCAGAAGGGAGTGTAAATCTAAAGCTCCTGATAAAGTAAAGGGATCTTATGATGCTCCTTCTGCAGAGGCGAAAACCACCTTAGATGAATGTGGGGATGTGTACTTGGCTTCTTCAAGTACACATGTAGATCATGAGGCATGGTTGATTGACTCAGGTGCATCCTTTCACTTCACCACCCATAGAGTTGGTTCTGCGAGTATGAGAAATATGATGGTGGTGATGTCTTCTTAGGAGATGATAGGAAGGCTAGAATCATTGGTCGCGGAAAAGTAAAGTTGAAGTTGCAAGGTGGAAGGGTTAGAACCCTTCCCGGTGTTCTGCATATTCCTGCGTTGGCCAGAAATCTGATTTCTGTAAGCAAGTTGGATGATGCAGGTGTAAAGATAGTGCTCGAGAAGGATACCTGCAAGATGGTTTGAGGAGCACTGGTATTGATGCAGGGAGTTTGGATTGGAACTCTGTACAAGCTACAAGGTAGCACTGTTGTTGACGGGCGCAATAGTTCTATGGTTCCTAAAAATGGAGCAGAAAATCTAGTGGTCTCTGGAGAGAAGACCATGCTGTGGCATCAAAGTCTTGGACATATTGGAGAGAAGGACCTTCGAATACTTCATGGTAAAGGTATGGTAGAAGGTATGAGTAATAGCTCTCTGGATTATGATTTCTGTGAAAATTGTGTATATGGGAAGAAGAATCGGGCGAGTGTCCCCTCTAGTGGTAAGAGGATGAAACAGATATTAGAGCTTGTGCACAATGATGTGTTTGGACCTGTGAAAGTTCCATCACTGGGTAAGTTAGTGTACTATGTATCATTTATAGATGACTTCTCAAGGAATACATGGATATATTTCCTTAAGAAGAAATCTGAATTCTTTGATAGGTTTAAAGAATTTAAGGCTCTGGTGGAAAATCAGACAGAGAAGAAGATAAAGGTGCTGAGGATAGATAACGGTGGAGAATTTTGCAGCAAGGAATCTGAAGAATTCTGTAAGAAGTGTGGTATAGCACCACAGAAGACTACTCCATATACACCTCGGAAAAATGGAGTCGCAGAAATAATGAACAAGACGTTGATTGAAAGGGCAAGAAACATGCTCAGTGGTGTCGGGTTAAGACATGAATTCTAGGCAGAGGCGGTGGATACTGCATGTTACTTGGTCAACAGGTCACCTTCATCAGTGTTGGAGGATAAGACTCCACAAGAAGTATGGACTGGTAAGAAACCCTCTCTTTCACATCTGAGGGTATTTGGATGTGATGCATATGTACATGTTCCAAAGGAGAAACGAACCAAGTTGGACAATAAATTTGAAAAGTGCATCTTTATTGGGTATAAGGATGGTTTAAAGGGTTATAAGCTTTGGAACCCAGTAACAAGGAAGGTTTTGTATAATCGAAATGTGGTGTTCAGAGAGGTGAAAGATGTTATTAAACATGAAGTCCAACCAAAGGAACATGTGAAAATAGAGTTTGAACTAAAGTAGGAAGAATCAGACTCTGTAGCAGAGGAGGAATCAGAAGATGAAGAGCCACAAACTCTGGCTGTGAGAAGATCAGCTCGAGAAAGAAGGCAGCCAGAAATGTATAGTCCATTTGCTTTCTGTTCAAACTTTGCTTTGTATGTTACTGATGATGATCCCCGAACTGTGAAGGAAGCAGAGGATTCAGAGGATGGAAAACTCTGGAAAGAGGCCATGGTTGATGAAATGGCATATTTGCACAAAAATGAGGTTTGGGATTTGCTGGAGTTGTCGGCTGGAAGGAAACCCATTGGCAATAAATGGGTGTTCAAGAAGAAGACAAATGTAGAAGGGAAGGTGGAGAAATACAAAGCTCGGTTGGTAGCAAAAGGTTATTCCCAGGTGCCGGGAATTGATTTTGGTGATATTTTTTCTCCTGTCACCAAGGTAACTTCTATTAGATTACTTTTATC
>APFE031112409.1:0-35709 GCA_000404065.3 Pinus taeda | reverse complement strand
CACTGAAACTTCGGCGCCTCTGCGTACCTTGGACTAGGGCTGAAATAACCTCAGATGCTCAGATCTGAACTTGTGCTCAAGAGATCACCCTTCGCCAATTCGCTTCTGACTTCTCCTTTATAAATCAATCTTTTAAGAACCGAGAACCGAATAGATCAGATCTTAAGATATTCAAAGACAAAAGACACACAAGCCAAATGATCTCCTTAGCTTTATATAGGCTAGCTCTTCCTCAAATCAAGGATCATGGGGCTCAACAATAATAATAAAATAATCAATACTGCGGGCCAAAACCATGATAACCAAATATTGTTGGCTAAATACCACTGAGAAACCCCACGGGTGGGCGCTTAACTGCCTTGGAATGTGTGCACTGGGATACGCACCCCATGAATGGGTGACCCGCGTATTTGGACACGGTCCCTGCACGGTATGGCTGTGGGTACGCACCTTCTGAACTGTTCTCCTGCGTACTTCTTTATTTTTCATCAAAAATGAGAGCCAGGCCATGAGTGTTGCCATCAAGTACAACATCTGAAACATATAATCATACCAGAACCATAATGCCAACACTTCAATCATATTTCTCTCACTTTTCTCCTAAATTCCTGTAAAAAACTCTGCAAAAGCTCCTCACAGTTAAATTTTCCACTGAAACTATCCAAAAACCTGGTAAACTCCCTACACGCCAGAGCTTTGCAAAAGACCCGTGCCCTTCTGCGAAATTCACCATAAAAACTAATTGAAGAAGCTGAGCTACCGGCTAAAAGCCCATACAAACTTCACCCTCATCCCTGTTATCATAATTCCCTTTGAAAAACCAGCTAATTAGCTCAACACAGTTTGGTTTCTTCCAACAGAGTGCCCCACAGTTTATCAACCCTGTAAAGAGTTTCCTCATACTCTCAGAGCTTCTCACTTTCAAACACAATTCAGTGGGAATTCCTCAGCCTTTGCACCAATCCTAAACTCAAGTAAAGCATCCAATAAACTTCAGACATGGCCACTCCATCTGCTCTAGATGTTACTACTATTAATCCACCCAGTAAGGAGCTTGAAGCTATGCCACTTGTTGTTAGGCCCCTATACTACTAGTGTAACCCTTATTGTTATTAGTACAAACCACTTATTATATTGATGTACCCATGTAGTTGCGCCATATTGTTACTATTGTGGCCCATAGAAGCCCACTATTTTATTATTGTGCCCTTACATTATTATTGTTATGTCGGCTCTGATTATGTTATGAGCCCTTAGACTCCTATATATATAGAAAGGAGTCTTTTCATTTGTATCATCCAAGAATTGTTCATTTATGTAATGTAAAGGAGGTTGCCCCCTCGAAGAGGCTGAATTCTAAGGCGTTGATCTATCTTATCTATCTTTTCTTGAGCTGGTTTCATAACATTTGGGAGCCAAAGGTTGAAACAGTCACTCGTGGAACGTCGTACAAGTTCGCACTACGGAACTCGTCTATAATCAAGTCGCTGTGGGAGATTTGGTATAGCTCTTCATTGGAGAATCTAATTGGGTTCAGACTAGTGACATTGGAAAGAGGACACAGAGGGCTACTGTAGGTCACAATTTCAGAACTTAAAGATCTGAAAGTACAGAGTTATAGTCATTTCAAGATCGAGCTCCTAAAATCAAGAAAAAGCAAGATGAGGAAGTTTGATGGCAAGGATGCGGTAAATTGGATACGTCAAATGGAGCAATATTTTGATCTACATGGTGTACCACTATTACAAAAGGTATGTATTGCATCTTCATATTTTGAACCGGATCAATTTTTATGGTATAAAGGGCTTTGTTCTCGTAAACGACTTGTTACGTGGTCAATTCTCACAGAGGAAATGATAGCACATTATGAGGATACAAAGAGCAACACCTTCTTTAGAGCAAAACCACAACAATTGGAAAGAGTAAAAGGGCTTTGTGACATACTAGAAAGTAAAATTATGGCAACAATGAATTCTACCTCACAACTATAAAGATGGAAGCGTTGTTTCTCCTAGCCTTCCACAACCTACAAGTGTTACACCACAACAATTGGAAGAAAAAAGAGAAAAAGGGCTTTGTTACAATTGTGATAGCAAATGCACTAAAGGTCATAAGTGTGCTGAGAAGAAATTATTTTACATAGAATATGAAGAGGAGGAAGAAAATGATCAAGGAACATCAAAAGAAGACGATATATGCGAGGACCCCACCCCAGAGAAAGAAGAAATGAATCACACCATATCTTGTAAAGCATTGGAAAGAATTACCACTCCTCAAACTCTCAAGATAGAAGGACATGTCAAGAAGAAAAAGGTGAAAGAAGTGAAAGATCACATCAAGAAAGAAGAAATGAATCCAACCATATCTTGTAATTCATTGGAAAGAATTACCACTCCTCAAACTCTCAAGATAGAAGGACATATCAAGAAGAAAAAGGTGAAAGAAGTGAAAGATCACATCAAGAAAGAAGAAATGAATCCAACCATATCTTGTAATTCATTGGTTGAAATTACCACTCCTAAAACTCTAGAGATAGAAGGACATATCAAGAAGAAAGAGGTTTAAGCAGTGAAAGATCACATCGAGCATCAACAACAAGTTCTCCAACTTTTAAAGGATAACGCCACTTCGGTGCAAAATCAAAAGAAACAATAGGTAGATCAACATCGTAGTGAAAAATGTTTTGATGTAGGTGATTGGGTATTTTTATTGCTACATCTCAAGAAAGCTATTTATGAGAAGGAAATGTTGGCAATACTACATGCACTTAAAAAATGGCGACCTTACCGAATGGGAAGACTCTTCAAGGATGAGGATGTCGAAGCATTGTTTTGCGCTATTTCTATCATCCAACTAGATTGGATAAACGAAGCAAGGGATGAATGGAAGAAGGACAAAGATGGATGGCCACTTATTCAAAAGTTGCAAAAGATCCCAATTCAAACAATATTGCCAGAAATTGAAGAGGAAGGAAAAATCATATTGGAACATAGAGCAGTCACAGAAACAAGAACCCGACAGCTACGAAATCGGTCAATTTCAGAATATCTCATCAAGTGGAAGAACTTACCCGCTGAAGATTCGACATGGGAGGTCAAGAATTTTATATAGAAGCATCAAGAATTACTCAAGCATTGAGGACAATGCTTTTTGAAGGAGAGGGGCATGTTAGGCCCCTATACTACTAGTGTAACCCCTTATTGTTATTAGTACAACCCACTTATTATATTTGATGTACCCATGTAGTGCCCTATTGTTATTATTGTGCCTTACATTATTATTGTTATGTCGGCTCTGATTATGTTATGACCCTTAGACTCCTATATAGAAAGTGGTCTTTTCATTTGTATCATCCAAGAATTGTTCATTTATGTAATGTAAAGGAGGTTGCCCCCTCGAAGAGGCTGAATTCTAAGGCATTGATCTATCTTTTCTATCTTTTCTTGAGCTGGTTTCATAACAATGAAGCACCAGTATGACCAAGCTTTGACCATCTGAAGCATTGATAAACAAATGGCATGGACTAAAGGTATAAGCTACCATATCTTGAAGTTACATTAATTTTGATTATTATTATTATTACCTTAGCTATATAATTTAATAATTTAAATGATTAGTAAATGTGTGGAGGCAACAAGAACCATACAATCATAGTTGTCACCCACAATCACATCGCGTTGTTGCCTAGAAAACCTTTAAGCCCGATTAAAGTTACCTCTAACAGGCTCACCCATAGGGCTTGAATCAGTGACCTTTACAAACGAGTGTCTTAATAGAACAATCAATCAACAAGAAGCCCTCGCCCCATGGGAACTTACCAAGGGTTGTTACAACCCACCATTATTTATGTTTTCTTCAACATGTTAATAAGTAGGAGTAAAAATGTAAATGTGCAGACTTAATTATATAATTTTACTTAATATCTATAAGAAATCAATAAAATTTTATTAATAATAAATTAAAATAGTTATCAATTCAAACAACAAATAACAAAATAAACAAAGCAACTTCATTTTTAATATTTATATATTTTTAAAGGATATATCCAATCTATCTTTTACAAATATATTTGGCAAGAACAACTACCCTTTAAAATATATGTAGGCTATACTCTACAAGGAAATGTAAAACCTTGTAAACAAACTTCTCAACAAAAACAAAAACAATATTACTACAATAACCCTTTAAAATATATCTATCTATACTTCACATAAAAAATGTAAAACCTTCTTAACAAAAAGTTATCACTACAATAACACAATATTATTATCATTGGGTAGGATTGGATTCTCCACCACCACCATACATAATTACAATCAACAAAATACCTCAAATTACAAATTAGTAAAACCTAAATTGATTGGATTCTAACCTTAACAGTAACTTGAATTCAATATTTTTACTTTAATTTAGCTATATTTAAACTAAGCTACATGTACTAGCTACTATGTCACACTTGTTATGAATATGCCTTCCTTTTTTAGTTATTAAAGTGAGTTATCATAATTTCAAGTTATTATAGTTTATGTAATAATTCTTTATTTATCAATTCAATAAAATTAATAGTTTAGTAAATGTTTTTTTGATATTAAATTTTCTATTTTAAACATTTTTTTTCTATTATATTAAGGCATTTCAATATAATAAGATTTTTTTTTCTCCATAAGAATAGAGGATATTTAGAAAAATAAATATAAAGTCAAGGATATTTTAACTATGTTAAATAATAATAATAATAATAAATTAACCAATCATTTTATTTTTATGATTACATCAACTTGTACTACTTACTATATCATAATACTAATAAGCAGTCTTGATAAGACATCCTTAGCTCATCATGGAAATGAATAAGAATATGAGATATTATAACTATTTTTAATTAAGCCCCAAGGGTTAGCTCAATTGGTCGAGTTCTTGTTGCTAAGTACCTTGCCTATTGGGAGGTCACGAGAACAAATCTCCTCAATGCCCTTGGGGTTAGGCCCAATATATTCGGTTGCCTTTGGATAGATATGCGTGGATTATTGCCTGTGGATGTAGCAGCCACTTAGTGACCACGAACCATGGTTGCCTTCAATGGAATTTGATGGTGATAAAGGCCACTATCTTATAGTTCTTTTTGTTGATAAATTATATAAAGGTAAAATTATACTTATATAAACATATTAAGCACTTAAGTGAAAATAGAGATCACTTTGAAGGTTATCACTATCATGTTTTTAAGAGTATATATTTTAGGTAGTTTACCAATAAACCTTCACATTTACAGTGGGAAGGTATAATTAATTTACTTTCTCTTCTATTTTTATCCTCCATTAAATCCCTACTTTATATCATATGTCCACTCTTAGAGTTTGTTAAGTTTCTTTATACCTATTCGAGTATCTTTGTGAATTTAAAGAGGTCCAACTATTAGAAATATTTGTCCTGGTGCACTATTATCTTAACTCCTAATTTTATATTAATAGTGCCCTTAGTTAGTGTAAAAGATCAATTGTGGCATAGTGGCCCTAATGGGGTTTTCCATTACACTAAGCCCATAAATATAAGTTAAACATGAACCAATAACTCACTAAACTCCCTCAGTAATTTGCCTTTCTTGAACATCGTCAGATTCATGAAGCCATTGGCTCAGCCCAAGAAACTATACATTCAATCTGGACCAGACACCATAAGGGCATTATTCTCAAGATAGATCTGGAAAAAGCCTTTGACCGTGTCAGCTGGCTTTACATTAAGATGCTCCTTATCCATTTGGGCTTTCCTCATAACTTCATCACTTGGATTATGGCCTGCATCACCTATCCTACCTTCAGTGTCCTCATTAATGGCTATGCTTCTCATTTCTTTCACTCCGAGAGGGGGCTTAGATAAGGCTACCCTCGCTCTCCCCTCTTATTTTTGATTGTCATGGATGGACTTAGCTGCTTGATTGCCTCGGCTAAGAGGGATGGTGATCTCTGTGGTCTTAAGATATCTGATGCTTGCTTTCTCACCCACCTCCTATTTGAAGATGATGTTCTCATTTTTGTTGATGGTAGCATTCGGGACTCCCGTACTTTCTCCAAAATTATCTCACTTTTCTCGTCAGCTACCAGGATGTTAGCCAATCAATCAAAATCAACCATTACCTTTGCCCAAACCTCCATCCAAGAGTCCCATCTTACTTTCCATCCTCTGGACAGGGGTCTCAAATACTTGGGATTTTGGATAAAGCCTATTAGCCAGAGAATTGCAGATTGGGTTTGGCTTTTTACCAAAATGGAAAAAAGGTTGTCCATTTGGAGACAAAGATATTTGTCCAGGGCAGATAGACCCGTTCTTATTAAATCTATTCTTGAGGCTATGCCAGTCTTTTGGATGTCACTTGCATGGATCCCCAGGAGCATCTTGGCTCATTTACAACAACTCTGCAACAAATATCTCTGGAATGGAAATCAGGACAAAAAGATTTTTGCATGGGTAGGCTGGAATAAGATTGCACTGCCTAAGAAATGGGGCAGTTGGGGCCTTAAAGACCTCCCTTTATTTGCACAAGCCCTTGCTGCAAAAATGGGCCAGACTTTGCTGACTGAACGGAACCTTTGGACATCCATTACATATCATAAGTATATTTGGCCTCAGCAAATCATGGACTGGGTTCGATTGCCGAGCTGGCCAAAATCTGGCATCTCATCTATCTGGAAGGCACTCCTTCACTCTCTTCCTCATATCAGGGACAATATTGTTTGGAGAATCAATGATGGATCCAAGGCCCACATTGGCTTGGATCCATGGACTGGAGGTGGAGGAAGATATCAGCTGTCTAGAGACCTCATACAACATCTTCATTCTCATGAGATCAAGGTGATTGCAAATATTGCAGACCATCAAAACTCCAGTATCTTTTCCCAAGGATGGAAAACTGCATTGTAGCTTGAGTTACCTCCATGCTAGCACTAGGAATGGCAAGAATATATCTCCGCACTATCTGAATCACATATCAGGATTAAAGAGGGCCCTGATGAACTTATCTAGCGTCATGCGGAAAATGGTATCTACTCTCCAAAGACAGGGTATCTATCCTTGATCTCCCACAAAAAACTGGAGCAGATTACTTTCTGGTGGAAGATTATTTGGAAACTAACAGCGCCTCCTCGGACCAGATTATTTTTCTAGTGTATCCTTAGAGATAAAGTACCCACGGGAGAGTATCTCACACACCGATCCTTTCATGGACCAAATTGGTGTATCTTATGCAAACACTCATCTGAATCGACCCTCCATCTTTTTCTGAAATGCTCAGCCCTGATTACTCTTTGGCATAATTTATCTACCTCCATACATTTTTCTGGGCAATGGGAAGGAGACGATCTCAACAGTGCACAGGAATTTTGGTTCAATCGGCATAAGGGATCCAAACTATAAAGGCTCCCTCTGATTATCAGCTGGCATGTCTGGCTGGCTCGAAACTGCTCTATTTTCGACAACAGACCTGTGTGCTGGCCACACATTGCGGCATGTATTATATCAACATATAATGAGATGCATGAACCTCAGCAACGTAGATCCCGAAGGCCTCATGCCCCTCCTCTCATTGATAAAAACACACATTGGGCGTATTTCGATGGTGCGGCAAATCAGCAGGGATGTGGTGGAGGTTTTATCCTATACTTAAGTGAACAGCATCACTACAAAGTAATGATGGGTCTAGGAGCTGGAACTAATAATTTCACAGAACTCATTACCCTTCGACACCTTCTGCATTTCTCTTTGGGACATAATTGCATGAGCTTAAACATTTTTGGAGACTCAAAGATCATTATTAATTGGTTCAATAATATTACTGCTTGTCACAAAAACACACTCAGTAATATTTTGGATGAAGTTATCATTTTCAAGGCTCAGTTTAACAACATCACTTGCAATCATATCTACAGGGAACATAACAACAGTGTTGACGAGCTATCCAAGGAGGCCACGACACTTCCCATAGGAGAGTGGATGATCCAGGAACAGCGGGCGACAAATGAGTACCGCTACTATCATCACCCATACATAGATCAACACTACCACAGGGCAGAGAGCCCTTGATCATTAGTTATTTGTCTATTTTGAGAAATGTTAAATTTTGACAGCTTTGTATATATTTTTACAGGACATATTTATGTGGTTTTTTTAAATGCCCTGCGTGGCATATGTACAGACTTATCAACAGACTCCTATTATATTTTGAAAGAACACCCTGCATGGTGAATCTAAAAAGTGCATAGTTTTTGGTGAACTTCAAAATTTTGACTGAAGCCCTCAGAGGCAAGAAAGATACAGCATATGCAATCGCATCTACAATATGTAATTTTTCTAAGTTAATGAAAGATTACGATTTTTCCAGTGGAAAAAAAACTCACTAAACCTACCCCACTACCATCAACATCTTAATACCTAACCCATTACCCCTTAATCTAATAATTCCCTCACCACTAACACAATAATTCACATCTCCTTAACCATTGATTAACCAACCAACTAATGTGTCCAAATCACTAATTCATTAAATCCCTAATTAATATGATTGACTGTAGTTGAACATTGTAAGCTATGATCAAATATAGTTATCCACGATTGACACTATTTACCCACTAATATGTAACCTGTTTTTGTGTTACAGCAGGGTCAAATTCTTCTCCTACAATTCTTGTGTTGTAGCCGGGTTAATTTGTCCAGCTAGTTCCCTTGTCGAAATACATAGGCATTATTAGTTAGCTTGCCGAAATATAGAGGGTTGTTATTAGTCAATTACAAGAACTTTACACTAGAGAGTATATGTGTTGGCATGCCCGTGATATGAAAAAGTTATCTTTTGTATATGCATGCTTCCCTTGATGATGATACTAGAAGAAGACTCACTATAGCAACCTGATAATGCCATGCATTTTTATGGTCTACCACATATCTATAAAAATTGGAATCTACTAAGACCCATTGCAAACAAAATTGGTCCTCCAACCTATGAGCTCACACATACTTGGTTGGAAAATGTAAATATCTTGCAAGTAGCATCTCATTATTATTAAGATATTCTACTTATCTTGTGAACATGATGAAAGCATAGAACATTGAGGAGGAGGATTTAACAATTAATTTCAACGTAGCGTCTCTCCTCATAAAGATTCCAATCAACAAAGTAGTGTGGAGGTTATAAGAAATGCCTTAGAGCAAGAAACTGAGTTTGATGGAAATCTACATATGATAAAAAAAAATGTTTTCATGAGGAAATCTACAAGAAAATAGAAGTTTTGGAAATAGGTTATTCTCTTTCACTTTTTGTCATTGACTTATCTATGGAGTATTTTGAGAAGAAGTGTGGAGCTTATAAGAAATGTCTTGCATAGAGAAACTAATTTTGATGGAAATCTACCTTTGATCAACAAAATTTAGTTTTTATAGGGAAATCTACAAGCAAATAGAAGGTGTGGCAAGAGGTTCTCCCCTTCCACTTATTGTTTCCAGCCTCTTTATGGAGTATTTTGAGAAGAAACAAATTGATTATTTCCCTTTGAAACCTAAGTGGGGGATTAGATATATGGACAACATAAACCTATAATTATTGTTCACATGGGAGAAACAAATTGGAAGAATTCACAAATCAGTTCAATAAACAATCTAAATACAAAAATGTTACAATGGAGAGGAAAAAAACACTAACCCTTCTTTCTATGCTTGCCTTGAGAAATCAAGATATATCTTAGGCCCGCTAGGTATACAAAAAAGAATGCAAATTAACAAATCCATGTTTGTAGCATAGCCACATCACCATCCACATAGAATATTGAGGTAATCAATGCATTAGTGACATGAGCAATAAGGATCCTAGATTACCTAACCACCTAGAGAAAGAAATTAATGATATTGGAAAGGTCCTTGCAAGAAATGGATATAGTGAACAATATATTGAAAGACAATTTGTAAGGTGCAAGATGGTAGAAAAAGAAGAGAACATAATACACGTAGTGATTACCTTTGTGTTACTCTTCTTTACATCTAAGGAACCATTGATAAGATTTCCAAGATGTTAGGTAAGGGGAACATAGGGTTATCTTTCTCTCCTCTAAACAAATTAAGAAATATGTCAAGCTTAGCAAAGGATCCAATGGACCTGAAACTTCATAAAAGGGTATATGCAGTCGTGATTTTTCAGGAAATTTTACTTGTTGAAACATGCCACTTGGTATCCAAAGGATCTTAGCTTGAGCATATTAGTGAACAATTTTTCCCCCAATTGTGTAGGTTTAAGTCTATGGAGAAATGTTGTAACTAGCTTATTTGTGGCATTTATGAAATAGTTGTTTCAATGTAATAATGACAGTTGATAAAGAAACATTCCACTTGATAAAACCAAGTTGAAAGAACATAACACTGAGAGTTTGTTGCCCCAAATTTCCATATCTATGTGTATATAAAAGTTATGCATATACGAAAGATAAATTATGTATATGTGCAACTTCTTTGTATGCACATAGATCCGAAAGTGTGCTGATACGAATGTCACACATATACAAAAATGAAAGTGCATATACGAAAGTCACATATACAGAAATGAAAGTGCATATACAAAAGTTGACTTCTGTATATGTGCTTGCATATCTATGTGCATGTACAGAAACTAAGAATACATAGAATCCATATTCCATATGTGTTCACTTCTGTATATGCAATAGATATGAAAGTAGCTATATAAAAGTCAACTTTCATAGATGCACTTTCATTTCCATAAATGAGTGACTTTTGTATATACACGCTTCCATATCTATGTGCATATATAGAAGTTGTGCATATGCATAAGTCATCTTTTGTATATGAGTAGCTTGTGTATATGTACATAGATATGCAAAGACATATATAAAAGTTGACTTTCTTATATGCACCTATGTATTTATGCATATGCGTGACTTCCATAAATGCATGCTTCCATATCTATGTAAATATGTAGAAACCATTTTCTGTATATGCACAATTTACATACATGCACATAGATATGCTTGTGCAAATATATGGAAATTGACTTTTCATAAGACACTTGCATATTTTCATATGTGAGACTTCTATATAAGCACTCTTCCATATCTATGTGCATATATATATGAAGCACATATATAAAATCCATCTTCCATATATGCACACACACATATATATATTTATATATGGAAGTCACAATTTGTTAAAAACAATAGTTAATACTAAGGAGGGGGTGAATCAATATTAAGGATAATTTAATTTTAATGCCAATATATATTTATTTTTCCTTGGAAACCATTCATGTGACCAACCATGAACATGTTATGTAAAAAATAAATCAAATCAACATATGAACATACACACCAACACCATGAGTAGCATACACATATAAACATAGAGGATTTACCGTGGAAACCCAAAAGGGAAAAACCACCAATATTTGGTTATTGTGATGCAAAATATGAGCTCATACTCTATTTACATCATATGTATTTGTGAGAAACCACTCACAAGAAGCACAAAATCCCTTAGATTATTTGCTAACACCCACTGGTAGGAAGCACCAACTCCCTCTTTTGCAAACACCTTATCAACTTACCAAGAAGCACCAACTTCATGGATTTGTTGTAAGAACTAACTTGCAGGAGGCACCAACCCTCAAGCTATAGGTTACCATGAAGAAGCAACTTCATGGATTTGTTGCAAGCACCAACTTGTAGGAGGCACCAACCTCCAATCTATCTTCACACATCCACTAAGATGGAAGAACCAACTCCTCGTTTTGTAGGCTCCAAACCACAGTCAGTAAGGAACTCACTGATCTCTATTTTTTGCTCTCACTCAACCTTATAACAACTCTACAGTCAATTTATGGCACTCTGTAATAACCAAATCACTGCCCTCTGTTCACCTTAGTGAAATTATAAAGATTCTTCCCTTTGTTCTCCTCGGTAGCATTACAAACATTCTACCCTTTATTATCGGCCCTCAACACTAGTTACATACTTAGTAGCGCTCATCTCTTTGCCTTCAACACTTCAGTAACATTCTCTCAATCAGAGCTCTCCACACTCAACATTCGGATCGATGTTGAAACTTTTGCGCATCACTCTTCCCAAGTGTACTCTAGCATGGATCACCATTACATTGATATGTCTAGTTTCTCAATCACTACGAGTGAATTAAATCATAGAATGGGCTCTAGAGTGTTTTTCCATGTTGAGAATTGAAACTCAGTCCAACCCACACACTCAAGGAGTACCACCATTAAATCATGCATGTACAAACAACATGGTTGACCATTGGTTATTTAATTTGTTCCCCATAGTAGATCTGAACTTTGACTATGTCTATCTTCTACTTGGTAGTGTCTGAAGGATTTGATTCATTCAATTTTGTATGGTTTGGGGCGTACTATCGCTTTCTACACTCTGCTTAAGACTGAGGGTCTACTCTAATTATATACATATCAAATGAGGAAACCCATTGCTAGAGTAATGAAATTCACCTACCCCATTAAGAGAAATGTGTGGATTCAAGCCATCCATGCCAAATAGTTTCTGACCCATGTTGGAAATATTGAGAGGGGTTGAATTAGTACCTCTTTACAATTTTTATATTATGCCAATTAAGATCACTAGTTAAACCAGAACACAAGATGTACAATGAGAAGATAATTTTATTAAGGGAAATGATGAGGAATGCAATCCTCTTACAAACAATCAAGCTCCAATTTGTACAATAAAATTCTAACTCCTTCAAGGCTCCAACCTTGAATGAGGAATCCAATCCCCAAATATCAACCCAAGCTCCAACTTGGTCTCAATGAGGCTCCAACCTCTTATGAGGACTCCAATCCTACAAAAACAACCTAGGCTCCAACCAGGTCTCAATGAGGATCCAACCTCTTATGATAACTCCAATCCTCAATCCAGACTCCAACCTAGCTTTCAAGGTCTTATTTAAGGATCACAACGCTTGCTCCAAATGACTCCTAAGTTTCTTTAAATTTTCTCCAAATGATCTACTTCAAGGATCACAATGTCTGGTCTAAGTAGTATGCTCCTATTTTGTCCAAGGGTCTTTAATTTCAACTTAAATGATTAAAAAAACGACTCAAAAAGGCCTTCTATAAAAAGGATTGCTCCATGATCTCTAATTTTGTTCAATCTGCTTCAAAACTTTCTTTAGGGTCTGCACCTAATCTTTTTCAAAAATATGCTTCAAAGTCTCCTTAGGTTTGCAACAAGAGGTTTTTGAGTCTTCTACCTTAACAACAAGAAGAATAATGCTCCAACAAATTGTTCCAAGAAGTCTTCATGTCATATCCAAGAAATTTCTTCAGGTGTTTTTAAGAATTCATCATTTTTATTCAAAATTCTCTTGAAAATTTGCCCTTGTAGCTACTTCAAGGTTTGGTCCAAAAATATGGTTCAAAGTTTATTTACAAGACTGATATTGTGGAGACCCTAGGCTATATTAGTAAATCTAATTGGAAATATGCATAGGAGGGAAGGGTCACAGTCTGTCCAATTCTAATTTCTAAAAGATACAAAGATATTGCTTCAAGAATGACCTCAAAAGTATGCTCAAAGATTGTCTATAAGACTACAAGAAAAGGTCTACTCCTAGTTCTGATTCAATTGGATTTAGGAATGCTCCAAAATATCATTTAATTAACTTCAATATTGATACCATCAACTGCTCTAAAAACACTTCATATGTTGTTTTAGAAATATGCAAGACTTTGTTCCAAAACAATTTAATCACAGTCCAAGAATTTGATTCTCTGTCCACTTTCCAAGTCACAATTATAATGTATAGTCCAAGCCTATGTTCGCAGTCTCAGCCACAATCATAGAATATCGTCCAAGTTCAATTCATTGCAATCAATGTATAATCCGAGGCCAAGTAACAATAGTCTGAAGTATGATGCAAGATCAAGCTATAATAATCCAAAATGTAGTTAAAATCCAAATGAAATGTGAGCTACATATATGAACAAAGTCACAAGGAGAAGGATTGAGGTTTTTTTATGTACTAGCCAAGGTCTGTAACTATACTACATGTTGAATATAGTTATAGAGGGGTTGAAACACAAATATCACAGAGAGCCAAATTACAGATATCCAATGTGAATTTTGAGGTTTATTTTTGGGCTAGTTCAATCTACATACGATCGAATTTCATAAACGGAAGAATTCAGAAACTGCCAAAAAATCAAAGATAGGAATCAAGTGAATATCCCTTCAATATTCTTCAAGGTTCACAATTTTTGAACCTATATACTTCCTTCATACTCTTATTCTTCTTCTGTATTCTTGACTGAATTCCTTACTAAATTTGGAGGCAAAAGATTTATATTTTTACAAGTTTAGTTAATGAATTGTCTCAACTATTGGAAGCAATCGACATGTTCTTGTAGGCTGACTTATACAATTGTAATTTTATAATTATGCTTACGTTATATTTTTTGAATGGGTCTTTATGCTACTTATATTATATGTTCCTTTTCATGATTACCTTAAGCTATGTAAGAAGTAGTGAGACAATCTATTGTCACCAACTATTTTATATCCATTGAAATTGCTAAGTAGCTAATGTCTATTTATATGGGCTGGTTGATGTAGATACAAGAACTGTAACTATTCAAGGCAAGATTTACTAATGAAGTTCCAGCAACAAATTCATGTTTATTGCCACGTTCTTCAATATTCAAGGTAATGAATTGTCCATGACTCGGGAATGCCCCCTCACAATCCAAATTCAAGTAGCCTTAATCTATTGACATACAACTCCTCAACAGGTTGGCCGTTATCATGATACACACACAACCTCTCTTTCACAACTTCCTTTGTAACATGCTCTTTAGTTATCAACTTTGACTCACAGCTTCGCGGTGTTGAAAAATGCAACAATAAAGTCTCAATTTGATTTTGCCTTGGTCAAATTGAGAAAATTCAAATTTCCACATCAGCAGACAACTTGGGTGCAATTAACTTGTGTGACATGGCTTGTGTCACTCAGTTTACTTAGTAAATTTGAGTTAGAGAGCTTGGAGTTTAGTTAAGCATGTGTGATTGCTAAATTTTAGTAATCCATTTTAGTTATATCCAATCGTGTTCAGTGAAACTAGTTCTAATAGTTGGAGGAACTAGTGGAAGGTTAGTTATGTAGTGAGACTTCAGTGTTATTCAAAGATTATCTAATTAACTGATCAATCAACCAAAACTAGGTAGTGCATGCAAAGAAATCAAGTTCCCACCTGTGGTGGAGATTCCAAGGCAGTGTAATATCAGTGATAAACTAATCTTGAGTGTATAGGTGTTGCATGTAGTGAGACGATCAACCTTGGGAATTGCGCAATCATTTTGGGGGAATTTCCTAAATAATAGGGGCCTAATTTCTCAATGAATTATGCAAGGAAATAGGGGCTCAAGCATTGGAATAAATTGACTAAGCCTAGGTCAGAGCTTCTTAGTGAGCAGAGAGATAGGTTACTCATTTGTAGGTCGTGCTCAATTGAGAAAAGCAATTGTAATACATCTCTATTAATCATATTAATGCAAGTAGGAAAAGGGGTTTTTAGCATATTGTTTTCCCCTGGAAAAGTACTATGTGCATGTGTGTTATTTCTCATTGCGTGTTTGTGACTGATGTTCCAATTGTGAATTGAATTTTGCAGAGCAGTAGAGTAGGTTTGTGTCTTGTTATTTTGATTAGAATTTCATGAGCAATTGCAAATATACACCATAATTTCTACAAGTGGCATCAGAATTGGAGGCCAAAAGCTTCTCTGTATGAATAAAATTTGCTTCATAAAGGCTACCAATGAACCCTTATTCTTCACATAGGTGGATCATCAATGATTTCTCTTTTTGTTGGGCCATCAATTATAGTAAATACAACATTTAAACAATCTCCCCCTTTGTCATGTATGACAATACTCTCCCCCTTTGTCATCAATGGAAAAATGGGGTGCTCCCCCTATCTGCCTCTCCCTTGTCAGATACTCTTCCTAACTTTCTTATCTCCTTTTGCTACCTTTCTGGTTGGAGATCATAATTGTTTCCTACTGCATTTGTATGAATAGACATCTTAACAATGGTTCATGACATTTCAAATAGTTCTTTTAATGGTTAAGATGGTCAAACTTCTCAAGCTCCTCCAATGTTATTTACTGAGAAAACAATTAACCAGAATGAGCAATAACTTGTAAATATCAATTATATTCCTGGTATGTTGATCCACACTTGTCCCATGTTGTTGTATTTCGCCTTTGTTCCTTCAAGAGAGGTTAAGTAGGATTGTTCAAATAGAAAGAAGTACTTCTACTATTTTTATGCATTTTTGAATTTTGTCTTCAATTTTTTTGCATGAACTTAATCGCTCCTACCTAGCTTGCACTTGGGGTTAAACTCTTTGT
This sequence comes from Pinus taeda, assembly GCA_000404065.3. Classification (NCBI taxonomy): domain Eukaryota; kingdom Viridiplantae; phylum Streptophyta; class Pinopsida; order Pinales; family Pinaceae; genus Pinus; species Pinus taeda. The sequence continues at coordinate 19,286 of APFE031112409.1, read as the reverse complement.
CACCTTATGTACCTTTGAGTAAGCTTCAATTGTAGCATCCTATTTTTGGAGAGACTTCATGGAAGACTCAACATTGATTTTCAGTTATGCATTGCGTGACCTCTTTCATTGTTGTGCCCTTTGTCCACAGCCATTGATGTTTCAAAAATGGACCTTCCTTGCACTTGCACAAGGTCAAGGGCATATTGTATCTGTTGTATCGATATTTTATCATGGTTGCACCATGTTGGAAAACTTCTCTACTTCCTTAATATAAAGCTCAAACCAACCCATAATGTCTTAGGATCTGTAACATAATGCAAGTACATGTAACTAATACATCTTATGTATGGAGAATCCTCATGCTTGAGAAGCCCATGTATTTTATTTCACTATCAAATTCATGAAAAGAAATAATTTTAGAGAAGAAAATATGCATGAGATATTCTTTTCAAGCAGAGAATTAATAGGCTTCCCACATGTTTGTACCCTAATCGAAGAACTAGGTCTCTCCAAAGATATTTCTTAAGTAAGCCATTGTCATCCAAAACTCATCTTTTACATCTTATGGGAACTACCATAGATTGTCGGCATCCAAACATCATGTCAGAGTTGAAATCATTACAAACTTTAGGATATTGAATAGATGGGAGACATGAACCAACACAAGTAATCATGAGTAATAAGATGGCCACATGGCTGAGGAATAGAGAAGGGATATGAGTATGAAGGAGTAGATATTTCACAAAAGACTTGAACAAGGAATATATATCACTTTCAATTTACTTAGGCAGAACCTCAATTTATAATCATAGATTTTGCCTGCGACACTTTACCGATCAACAACTTGAGCAAGTGTTTGGAGGATTTTCAATTTTTGGGTCAACCTGTTTTCTTCTCCAAACTTTTGTAGATTTTTTAGATAATTTTTTTCTTTGATTTTCTTATGAGCCTATTTCATGCCACTTATGTGATCTCATGCAATATGTCCAAAACTGTGACATGGAAATCATTCTACATTGAACTTTTAATGTCTACTTTCATAACCATTGGGGATTATATCTTGTCTGCTTGCAATCTTCCTTCTATGGTTTTGATGGTAACCTTTCCAATCATCCTTGTAGTACGCTTTAACATTTCTAACTTTATGACGAAATTTTTGCATGAATAACATTAACCAAAAAATATTCTTATGTACCTGAATGAATAACATTCTCTTGGCAATCTTTTGAAGTTGTTCTTCCTTGGAGGAGGCTTAGCCCTTTGTTGATCCTTACTTCTACTTGCATTGTATATGAAAACCTTGAAATCATCTACATATCTTCTTAGTGAAGTGGTTCTTCCAAATTCATCTTGATTTCCTTTACTAAGACTAGAGCTCTGAAGGATATGGCTCTCAAATCTTTTAGGTGACTTAAGGCTTTCATAATTTTTGCATGAAGTCTTACCTATATAGCCAAGACTTGATTTTCCAAATGGATATATTTGGCAACTGGGGATGTTATCTAACATTCAAGAACTTTTCAATTTCTTATTGAGCTTGTCAACTTCATTTCTCAAGGAAACACTCACTTCTTCAAACCTATCATGATCTTCTTTTTTTCTTTATTAGTTGTATCTTCATTATTTCTTTTGCTTTCTTTGCTTCTAGCTAAACTTTTAGGGGGTTGACTTCTTCTTCATGTCTCTTTTCTAGTTGATGCAATTTTTCTTCAAGCTTGCTAAAGTCATTAGATCTTTCTTCTTCTTGGAGCCTTAGGAGAACAACTTCTTCCTTTGTACGTTCAAGGTCTTTATTCTTTTCTTCAAGCTCTTTATTTTTTTTTTCAATCTATTTATTTCTTCTAAAGCAACCATTAGTTCAACGTCAAGGTTTACTTCAACATTTTCTTTAATGTCTTTTTCATCTTCATTGTCTTTCATGTGTTTTGGTGCCTTCACCTACTTCCTTTCATTCATGATCATCCTTGTGCTTTTGTTCCACATGCTCTAGTTCTGATTCATTAGGCACACAACTAGATTCTTCATAGAGATTTTATAGCTTTTCCCAAAGTCTTTTAGCTAAAGAACATTGACCCACCTTTCATTTTACGGAATCTGATAGACCACTCAAGATTGCTTCCATTGCTTTTGTAATGTATTCTTTTGACTCACATGTAGTTGCATATCCAATAACAATGGATTCCCATACTTCACAACCAAGATCTATAAAAAGAATTGCATTATGGAGCTCCATAATATATAATTTGTTTCATTAAACAAGGAGCTTTGCTAACCTGATTGACTTCCGATTTCTTGACTAAGGAGGACATCTTTATAAGGTTTGGAGCCTTTCCTTCTTAACTTTTCCATTTATGTTTGTAAGATCTACCTTCTAGTTGTTAGGTTGTCCTTGAAGGTACTGGATCTGATACCAATTGTTGGAAATATTGGGGGGTGAATTAGTATTTCTTTACAATTGTTATATTGTGCCAATAAACATCACTAGTTAAACCAGAACACAAGATGTACAGCAAGAAAATAATTTTATTAATGAAAACAATGAGGACTCCTCTTACAAATAATCAAGCTCCAACCTATACAATAAAATTCTAACTCCTTCAAGGCTCCAACCTTGAATGAGGACTCCAATCCCCAAATATCAATCCAAGTTCAAACCTGGCCTCAACGAGGCTCCAACCCCTTATGAGGACTCCAATCCTAAAAAAATAACCTAAGCTCCAACTTGGTCTCAAGGAGGCTCCAACCTCTTATGAGAACTCCAATTCTCAATCTAGAATCCAACTTGGTCTTCAAGTTCCGCTTCAAGGACCATAATGTCTCTCCAAATGACTCCTATATTTCTTCAAAATTTCCCCAAATGGTCTTCTTCAAGGATGATAATGTTTGCTCCAAGTAGTCTTCTCCTATTTTGTCCAAAGGTCCTTCAAGTCAACTTAAATGATCAATGAAACTGCTCAAAAAGGCATGCTTTAAAAGGATTTCTCCGTGATCTCTAATTTTGTTCAATCTACATCAAAACTTTCTTCAAGGTCTGCTCCTAATCCTTTTTAATAAAAATCTTCCAAGTCTTCTTAGGTTTACAAAAAGAGATTTTTTAGTATTCTACCTTAACAACAACACCAATGCTCCAATAGACTATTCCAATAAGTCTTAATGTCGGCTCCAAGAAATTTCTTCATGTTTCTTTAAGAATTCATCAATTCTATTCAAAAGCCTCTTGAAAATGTACTCTTGTAGCTACTTCAAGGTATGGTCCAAAGATTTGGTTCAAAGTTGATTTACAAGACTAATATTGTGCAAACCCTAGGCTAGATTAGAAAATGTACTTAAAATTATGCACAAGAGGGAAGGGTTGCATTATGTCCAATTCTAATTTCTAAAAGATACAAAGATATTGCTTCAAGAATTTCCTCAAAATTTTGCTCAAAGATTGTCTACAAGACTACAAGAATTTTTTTTCTCCTGGTTATGATTCAATTGGATTTAGGAATGCTCCAAAATATCATTTAATTAACTTCATACTGATACCATCAGTTGCTCTAAAAACACCTCATATGTTGTTGTAGAAATCTTCAAGACTTTGTTCCAAAACAAGTGAGTCGCAATCCAAGAATTCGAGTCTCTGTCCATTTTCAGAGTCACAGTTATAGATTATAGTCCAAGCCTCTGTTCACTGTCTCAACCATAATAATAGAATATAGTCCAAGTCCAAGTCACTGGGGTCAATGTACAATCCAAGACCAAGTAGCAACAGTCCGAAGTATGATGAAAAATCAAGATACAATAATCCAAAGTGTAGTTCAAATCCAAATGAAATGCAAGCTACAAATCTAAACAAAGTCACAAAGAGAAGGACTGAGTTTTGTTTCCTTACAAGCCAAAGTATGTAGCTATACTACAAGTCGAATACAATCACAGACGGGTTGAATCATAGAGATCATAGGGAGCCAAATTACAAATAGTCAATGTGAATTCTGAGGTTTAGTTATGAGCTAGTTCAAGCTACATAGGATCAACTTTCATCAACAGAAGACTTCAAAAACTACCAAAAAATAAAAGATACAAATCAAGTGAATATCCCTTCAATTTTCTTCAAGCTTCATAAGTTTTGAACCTATATAATTCCTTCATGTTATCACTTAGAGAAAACCTGGCTAAGGGGGAAAAATATAAGGTAACATCTAACCGATTTGGGACTGAAGTTGGCCCCTCAATTTGAAGGGGGATCTCTCCTCAAGCTCAACTACCCTAGGTCACAATGATAGCAGGTATGTTAAATGCTCTATGACTAGATTAATGTAAAAGTTATTGGTGTTGGTTGGAATATGGGAAAAAAGAAACACCATTAGGTGATGGAATCTATTTTGGCTTAATGTAAGATCACACTAAAACAACCAACAAAGGAAAGGTAGTTGACCAATTCCGAATCATTAATTTGTTGTAATGAAAGGAAGAATATGAGAGGAATAGTCCACTGAGAAGGAGCATAAATTATATGAATTCCAAAACCAGCTTTAGAAAGAAGAATGCAAACAATTGAATCTATAAATAGAGCACTAGAATGAATGAATTATGTTTATGTTCTTTCATTCAATTATTAGAAGATCATACATCATGGCAATAAGAAACACATCAAATCGGAGAAAACAAATTCAGAACACTTAGCAGATGAATCTTTATTGTAGCTTCAGGTTTTCTTCATTAAAATATTCCAAAATATACAAAGCACAATAGCTTTTTCAACAAAAAATGAACCCTTGTTCATTACAAAATCATAGTCTTTATAGAATTTGTAGAAACCAACTACTACTATTATTTTGAAAAAATAAAAACTCTTAAATGATTTCAAAACAAAAAATAAAAAATGAGAAATTATTGCAAATGTCACAAGCTATTGAAATTGCTAGAGGTGTTAATCCCTTGTTGATTTCGTGTCTGATATCCTGCCTGGAAACTTGAACCTTTTGTTGCCACTTGTGCTCCAATGCTACCCCAAAATTTGGAACTGTTTGATCATTCAAATCTAAAATTAGTCTTTTGCTAATGCTTTTGACTTTTAAGTTTCCAAATGCCCTTGAATATGGGATTTGCTTTTATTTGTTGATGATGTTATGCCACTTGTGACTTTGAATGCTTATGGAACTATTGAGTCTATTGATCTTTTGCTCTGTCATTAATGAAATAATGGCTGAAAATCAAGGATATAATCTTTATCTTCATATCAAAATATCTAGAATTGTTGAAGTCTCGAATTTGCAATTAGTTCAACTATTGATTGATTGTTTGGCCTTGAAAATCTCTACCACATGTAACTGACCTCCACCTCATCCTTGATTATTTATATTCGGTTGACAAGTGTTTTTCCACCTGTTGATTTGATGCCCAAGTCAAATTGATGAGGTAGCTCATCAAGAATTGTCCATGAACTTTTTCTCGCGAAATCCTAAAAAATAGGCCTCAAATATCCATTAAAATATCCAAAACCATGATATATGTGTAACATCAGAGAGAGTTTTTTGTTAATGTTCCATTTCCTAGAAAAGAAAACTCTATCGGTTTTCAAAAATGCATTCCCATTTGTTCAGAAATAATTTGCGAAGTTACTATCTTTTACATGAAAAAAACGTCCAAAAACATAGTTTTGTCAAGTGAAAACAAAACATGTTTTGACACCCTTTCCCTTTGATTGTTGAGTTTCTGTCATTATGTTTGAGATAGTAATATTAGTGAATAACATAATAGAATGGATTAATCCTGCACGACTCTTAACTCTACACAATATAACTTCCCCTGTCCACAAACACTTGATATTAAGCGTGACAGTAAATCAATCATAGATAAAAATGATTAATTACACCACTAGTTTACCATGATGATTACCCTCTAGTGGAAGAAATAATCCAATGTGAGATCATGACACAACATGTCACCATTTTTTTAGCCAACACTTGCTTGATCAAGTGCCATCTCCTTCACTGACATGGAATTTGTCAGCACTTTGCTGTTGACATAAAAAAAAATTAAATTTTACATTTGGCGTTGATACTCCATCTTTGAGCACTTTTTATTTTACAAATTCATAATAGCATTGATATTTTATATTGTTTTTTTTTTAGCTAAGATTGTGATAACACTTCAGGCCCGTATTCTTCTTCTTATTCTTAACCAATTCCTTGCCGAATTTGGAAGCAAAGATTTATATTTATGCAAGTTTAGTTATTGAACTATCACAACTATTGGGAGGAGCCGACATGTTCTTGTAGGTCGACTTGTCTAGTTGTCATTTTATAATTATGCTCACGTTATATTTTTTGAACATGTTTTTATGCTACTAATATTCTATGTAACTTTTCATGATTGCCTCATACAATGTAAGAGGAAGTGAGACAATCTGTTGTCACTAACTATTTTATATCCATTGAAATTTATAAGTAGTTAATGTCTATTTATTTTGGCTAGATTTTGTAGCTACAAAACCACAATTATTCAGGGTAGGATTTACTAATGAAGCTCTAGATTTCATGTTTACTATCTTGTTCTTCAATATTCAAGGCAACCAATAATTTTGTCCATGACTCACGAATGCCCCCTGACAATTCAAATTCAAGTAGCTTTCCTCTGTTCTGATAAAAATCCTCAATGGGTCAGCCCTTATCATGATATACACAAAGCCTCTCTTTCACAACTTCCTCTATATCATGCTCCCTAGTTATCCACTTTGACTCACGACTCAGTGGCACCATAAGTGGAGGCCAAAAACTGCTACGTATGAATGAAATTTACTTCTTAAAGGATGCCAATGAACCTTATCCTTCACATAGGTGGATCATCAATGATTTCTCTTTTGCTTGGGCCATCAATGATAATAAAGATGACATCTCAATAAACCCATTTATACTTGATAACCATGATTAGTGGGTGTTCCCACCTTTGGCACAACTACCAAATATAAAGGGACCTTGCCAAACTCAAGGTTATTGATTGACTGGAGTATAGTCCAAAAGCTCTTTGTATGCCCATAAACCCTTTTAATAATCTTGTAAATCCTCCTTTAATTGACACCTACAATGTTGTTTTTAAGCTCTGAGGGCTTGTGCGCACACCACATAGAACCACCACAGTGCCCCTTTTTATTACAATAAGCCCATAGGTCTACAGTCACTTAACACACATAAACACCACAAAACCAGATCCTAGGTGCCCCTTTCATCACTTGACAAAAACGTTAAATTCCATGAATTTTCTGACCTTGGTCTTGTCTCCTCTACAATTTACAATGGAGTGCCTTCAATAACTCTCGGGGTACAACTGCCGAAGTGATGTGTTCCATAGGGTCCCTTGTCTTATGTCTTGTTCCAATGAAAAGCTTTTTGGGGTGATTTTTCTTATGTGATCTTGCCTATGTAATTCCTCCTAAGCTTACTCACCTTGTCATTTGTGCTCGCCACCATGTCCCGCTGCCTTGTTAACCCGAAAATCAAACTCGAGCTGCAATGGAAACTCCCAAGGAATAATTGTCGAGATGAAGAGTCCCTATGGGACCAATCAATGCAATCACGATCCAATAAAAAAATACTAAGGTTATGTGCACCTTCCACCATGCCACACTTCTCCATCTGAAATTTTCAGGGTGATAGTACATGCCATCGTGTTTTCCACCTATGCCAACTTCCATGTGTCAAGCTTTGTGTGGTGCCATGTGTCACTTGTTTTCATCTCACTTGGCCACCTGAAAACCCCAAATTCACATGCCATGTTTCACCTGTTTTCATCTCACTTTTCCACTTGAAAAACCCAAATTCACATACCATGTGTCATCATCCTAGAGTGCCACATGTCCTGGAACTTTCAAATGTCGACATGATTCTGACATCATCTTGCCACTATGTTCTATCAACCAATCATAATGCTTAACAATTTTATTCATAAAAATCATAAGGTAGAGCCAAAAAATTTCAAATGTCGGGATAAGAATTTCCTTTGGCAATAAACGAGGATTTTCTCATTTCCCCTGAATCGTCTCCCCAAAACATTTTACATAAGCAAAAATCGTCAGGATTAAATCATTGGGGTTACATGTCCTGGATGGGACCACACGTCATCCTTCTTGAGATTTCCATTGGTCCACCTTCATTCTCTAGTGGCTGATCTTTCCACTTGTATGTTGACTATGTTGCGGGCTCATGGCCAAAAACATCAAAATCTGACTTTTGGCCTGCTAACTTTAACTGCCCATATCTTTCAATCCAAGAAGCCTTTTTCATACTTCAAAATACCATTGGAAAGATCTTTCCAAGAACTAGCCAAATCCACAATTTACAAGAGCTTCTAAACTAATATCATTAGATATAATTTCCCTCAAATACTTGGCCATCTAAGCACCATAGTTATAATATTTATAGCTTCTTTAGTTAACCTACTATTATGATGGTTTTCCACTAAAGACTGCAACTATCATAACAATCCATCACTCTATTGTAGTCAACCAACATACTCAATCAATGCCAAACACCGTGTCAACAATATCCCTTGACACAGTCACCTCACCTATGCCTTGAGGTTGACATCAATGCCAACACATACCAACACACCAATGTCATCTGCCAACCAAACAATGCTAACACAAATATGCTGAAACCATTTTCCTTATGTGAACTCTTCTAATTGCACATATACATAAGCCATATTTTGTATATGCACAACTCATGTATATGCACACACACACACACACACACACACACACACACACACACATATATGAAAATGTGCATGTGTGAGAATCAAATTTCGTATATGCACTCACATTTTTTCATATGTGTGAAATCCACATATGTGTAACTTTTGCATGCATATATGCATTTTCTTGTAACTTCCATATATGCACACTTCCATATATATATGTTCATATATCAAAAATGTCTTCTATATATGTGTAATTATGTATATGCACATAGATATGGAAGCATACATATACAAAATTCACACATATGTGTAAGCCACCTTTCATATATGCATGCTTCCATATTTTATGTGCATATATAGAAGTTTCACATATATGGAAGGTGGCTTCCATATATGTGCAGTTTTCGTTTATGTACATAGATATGGAAACGTAAATATATGGAAATCACAGACATGTGAAAATGCAAGTGTTTATACGATATATATATATATATATATATATATATATTATATATATATATATATATATATATATATATATATATATATATATATATATATATATATTGCTTTGCATATATATGTGCACATACAGAAATTGTGCATAGAAGCCATATTCCATATGTGTGCACTTATGTATATGCATATAGATATGCAAGCACATATCTATAGAAGTCAACATTCATAAATGAACTTTCATTTCAGCATATGTGTGACTTCCATATTTTCTTGCTTCCATATCTATGTGCATATACATAAAACATCTTCCATATATGCACAACTTCTTTAGATGCACATAGATATGAAAACATATATACATAAGTCGACTTTCATAAATGCACTTCAATTTATGCATGTATGACTTTTGAAAATGCATACTTCCATATCTATTTACATATACGAAAGTTGCATATGTATGGAAGAGCTTTCTTCCATATATGTGCAGATTTTGTATATGCACATAAATATGGAAGCATACATATACAAAAGACGACTTTCACATGTGTGGCTTTCATAAATGTACACTTTCATATCTATGTGCATATATAGAAGCGCGCATATACAAAAGTCATCTTTTGTATATCTTCTATATATGCACACTTCTATATATATAGATAGATATGGAAGCATACATATACAGAAGTCACACATATATGTGTTTTAATATATATGTGCATCTACAAAAGTTGCGCATATATAGAATTTTTTTTCTATATATGCACATAGACATGGAAACGTGCATATACAAAAGTCACACATGCAAAAATGAAAGTGCATTTATGAATGTCAACTTCTATATGTATTTGCTTGCATATCTATATGCATAAAGCGAAGTGCATACATATGGAATATGACTTCTATGTATGTGTAGTTTTTGTATATGCACATAGATATGTAAGCACATATATAGAATTCAACTTTTGTATATGCACATGCATTTATGCATATGTGCACCTTCCGTATATGCATGTTTCGATATCTATGTGCATATATAAAATCTATGCATATACGGAAGCATGTATATGCGTAACTTTTGTATATGCACATAGATATGGAAGCATGCATATATAGAAGATCACTTACACATGTGTGACTTTCATATATGTATGCTTCAATATCTATGTGCATATATAGAATTGCACATATACAAAACCCATTTTCCGTATATGCGAAATTTCTATATATGCACAAAGATACGAAAGTGTGCATGTATGGAAGCCACACATATGTGGAAATACGAAATTGTATATAAAAGTTGACTTCTATATATGTGCTTGCATATCTACATGGATATACAAAAGTTATGCATATATGGAAAATGGATTTTATATATGTGTTACTTATGTATATACACATAGCTATGGAAGCTTGCATATACGGAAGTCACACATATGCAAAAATGCAAATTCATTTATGAAAGTTGACTTCTATATATGTGCTCGCATATTTTTGTGCATATAAAAAAGTGCACACATATGGAAGATGACTTCTATATAGTTGTTGTTTTTGCATATGAACATAGATATGCAAGAACATATATAGAAGTTGACTTTCCTATATGCACATGTATTTCCACATATGTGTGTATTATGTATATGCACACATCCATATCTATTTGCATATACAAAATTTGCACATATACTTAGATACATGCACAATTTCTATATATGCACATGGAAAATATTAATGACCATGCACTAAGTTGTTAATATATGGAAGTTGTACATATAAAAAATCTTCACACATACAAAATGTGGCTTTTGTACATACACAATTTATGTACATGCACATAAATATGAAAACACTTATATAGAAGTTTAATTTTGTATATGCACTTGCATTTCTGTATGTGACTGTATATGTTGACTTTTGTATATTACTTCGTATATGCAAACTTCTATATCTATGTGCATATATGGAAGCCATCTTTCGTATATGTGCAACATATGTATATTTAGATAGATATGGAAACATGTGTATACGGAAGATGATTTTCATATATGTGTGACTTTTGTATATGTACACTTTCATATTTATGTGCATATACAGAAGCCATCTTTTGTATATATTATGTATATCTTCACTTTTGTATATGTAGATAGATATGGAACTGTGCATATACAAATTCACACATACGTGGAAATGGAAGTGCATTTATGAAAGTCAATTTCTATATATGCATACTTCCATATCTATATTCTTATACTAAAGTACGCATATACAAAAGATATACAAAAGCTGACTGAAAATCAATTTCTATATCTGTGCTTTCATATATATGTGCATCTATAGAAGTTGCGAACATATGGAGTATGTTTTCTGTATATGCACAACTTCTATATATGAACATAGACATGGAAGTGTGCATATATAGAAGTCACACATATGTAGAAACGAAAGTACATTTGTGAATGTCAACTTCTATATGTATGTCCTTGCATATCTATCTACATATACATAAATGCACACATATGGAAGATGGTTTATGTGTATGTGTTGTTTCTATATATGCACATAGATATGTAAGCACATATATAGAAATCAACTCTCCTATATGCACTTGAATTTTTGGATTTGTGTGACTTATATATATGCACAATTCCATATCTATGTGCATATACAAAAGCTACAGATATGAGGAAGTCGTCTTCCATATATGTGCAACTTCTATACATGCACATAGATATGGAAGCATGCATATATGGAAGATGGCTTCCACATGTGTAACTTTTGTATATGTATGCTTCCATATATATGTGCATATACAAAATTGCACATATATAAAAGCCATCTTCCTTATATGTGCAACTTCTATGTATACACATAGATACATAAGTATGCATATACAGAAATTACACAGAAGTGCATATATGCATACAAAAATTACATATGTGTGGATGTCACACATTGATATCCCAAAGAGGAAGAGAACATTATTTTCAATCACGACTAAAGGAACAACCCAAGGGAGAGGTGAAATTGAGAACTAACAATTGGACCAATTGAATTTGCTGCAACACAAGAACCAATAAGGAAACCAGTTGGACAAATTGACCTTGCTACAACACATGAAATAGTAGGCGAAGAATTTTACCCTGCTACAACACAAAAACTAGTGAAATAATTAACTTTGTTACAATATAAGAACTAATAGGAGAACCAACTAAAAAAATGACACCATTGCCACACAAGAACTAATAGGAGACAAGGGGAAAAACATGCTACAACACCTAACATGATAGGGGATTCTATGGATATAGACCCTTTTGTATCTTTCAAAGAGAAATCCGTTGATCATAGGAAATGAAATCGTACTCTAGACAACATTTTCTTAAGACCATTATACTATGTCATTATTCAATAGGATATTGTTGGAATGTGCATATTAGAATGAAAGATAAGTGTGAATTGCATTTCATTAAAGATGATGCATATATACATACAATATCTTGATCGTTGGATTCAACTTCTAAGGTCTCTTGGAATTATAGTAATTGTCCACATTTTGCACCATAACCCTAATAGAATAGGTGTCCAACATCTCCCCCCCCCCCCCTTAATCTAAAGGGGTGTATATGAGTCCAAGAAGAGAGATAAAGAGAAAAAATGCATGGAAGCCAATGGTTGGATGTGCTCTATGAAAAGGTGGTTTTTAAGGAATGCCACAAACCAAAAGAGGTGGGAGAACTCGAGGTATCTCTTAGTGGTGGTTTAAGGCTGACTTCCAACTCTAGAACTAAAGATAAAAGTAGTTCCTAAAACAATTCCAAATCTAGTTAGAAGGTGAAGTCTTCTGTCGGTGGAAGTGTTCCGTGATGATGTTTTAAAGATAACCACAAAATATTGAAAATAATGGTTTGAAGTTCACCACAAACATTTGGAACTTAGCTCCAAGGCTCAACAGTTCCCAAAAAATTTACAAATCTTACAAGAAGCTATTGTATTATTATAATAATAAGTGCTCAAATGTGATGATTTGAAGATAATCACAAATTGATGTCAATTTGAAGATAATAAAAAACTGATGTCAATTTAGAGATAACCACAAACTGAATCAAGCTCATAACTTTGACTTTGGGTATAACTTTGATTTTGGTTTAGGCTTGATGCTTTGGTTTGTTTGTTGCTCAAGCTCTTTGAAACTGGTAGATGATCATAAATTCCCCCCAGTCAGATACAAGATGAGAAGATGATACCACTATTGCTTAGGCTTGCTTGTACATGCTTGGTTGATAGGGCTTCAAAGCTAGAAGCCTCACAGTCAATCACTTATGCCAATCCCCTCTTATTCCATACAAAGTGAGAGGATGGATATGTTTCTAGAACATTCACATGGATGGAGATCCTCCATGTGACAAACTCAATACACTTGTTTACATTGAAATTTCATTGATAACCTTGCACAACCACAAGTACACTCTGCCTTGCCTCTATGGGTCGTATATCTTATGGAATGAACACCCTAAGATTACTAAGAGAACAAATAATGGATTGTTGAACAAGTACCACATGCATCCAGTCTCCAAAGAGAGTAATTTAGAAATGTGCACTACCAAAATATCCATAAATTATAAAATTTCAATCAGTATCTATACAGTGAAGATGAACCTAGTAGTGAATATGATCCTAAGAGTAAAGGATATGGATGTCCAGGAGGAGATGTTAAGTCATCTCTATAAAGGGTAGTAGCCTCTCGTGTCACATAAGGCCTATGGATCTCATCCAGATAATTTTTCTCTAAAACACGTTCCCTTATTCTCCGATGATGTAAATATTCAATCCATGGATCTACCCCATGATAATTAATATAATATAACAACCAATTCCTCATAGGAAATGGATCATAAGGAGGTAGATCCTGCCTCTGATACATATAGGCATAAGGATATAATGCTTGCAAAGCATAAGAATCAAGCAATGGTGCACGTTGAGGAAATAGGTCAATATAATGGAACTTAGGGAACTTGATCAACATATGGTGCACGTCTTTTAGTTGAAACTTGAACTTATTTTTTCACATTAATGATCATTAATGGTAGCCTGAATTTAATCCTTCACTTGGAGACCACACATCCTGCTCTTCCTTGGGATGTGTGGAGTGTGATTTGCCCCTGCCCTTTTTTTCTTATAGTGATTCAAGAATTGTATTATTTTCTGGTTGGTTTCTGGATTCATCGACATTGGCGCCCCTACTACTTTTAGTATTAGAAACATTTGAATTTTGGTTTGTAGATAGTGGGTGATTGCTAAGAAGTTTCCAGCAAAAATAAATAACAAGGGAATAAACGAAGGTTATCGCCATACAAAAAGAGTCGCATTCCATGGTAAATCAAGCATCCTATGCCATCTTCATATGGAAATAATATATCTATGAGGTAGGCACAACCACATACATGAATATTATTCTCCACACAAAATTTATCTGTGAGACGATAGTGTGAAATAGTTCTAAGTCAAACGCTGGTACATGATATGCATTATTGAAGGCCACGACGACTATGAAGGAAACAGTTCCCCCTTCCAGAATGTTGAATCAATGCATGGTAAACACTACTACAATGAAGAAAAAACTTGAAAAGATAAGTTAGTTTCTAAGAAAAAACCTTATTTTCAACAACTCTAGTAATTCTTACAGAAGCATATACAAAAAATTCCATCTGTTTGAGCAACCCTCAATAATGATAGCAAGAGCAACATCCTTTTTTAGTCCTACACATGGGCCAAAGATGTATGCTCCTTAACCACAACTACTTCATCTCGCTTCACAACATTTTTCAAGTTTCACAAGGCATTTTTCAAGTTTATACCATCTTTGTGAGCATTAAGCTCCTTAATGGATTTCTTCAATCACTCTTTCTTTTAAACAATGTATTCAGTTTTGTAGCAATAGGTTCTATTTTTTCCATACCCTAAAATTTGATATTGAACTAAAACTGAAGCAGAAGAGTTGTTAAGCATGTTATTTATGAGAACTAATAACAATGTGTGTGAATTAAAACCCTAGGTAGAGAAAACTCAACTACACACACATATACATGATCATGTGAGAATATCATAGCAAAGCACATAAACAACCAAGGGTTTTAGGGCTACTCAGAGTGGTATATTTGACAAATTTAGAGAAGCAGACCTGATGAGTCATGAGAAAAACCTACTTTGATACCACTGTTGGAATGTGTAAACCATAATGAAAGATAATTGTGAATTACATTTAATTAAATATGACACACATATAAATACAATATCTTAACTATTGGATTCAACTTCCAAGGTCTCTCGGAATTTCAGTAACTACACATTCTGTACCATAAACCTAACAAATTAAGTGTCCAATAAATATTGAGTTATAGAGGATTAGTAAAATTATTTATAAAATAGGGTAAAAAGGTTAAAAGCTAAGTTACAAGTAGACCAAACCTAGGAAGCCCTAGACTACCTTGCTCGAGATCTTGAACTTATCCAACAAACCTTTGACAAACTTGGAGAAGGAACAATAAAAGGGGGTCCTATTGAACCAGTCACTAGGTTAGGAAATACTATAGTGGAGAATTCAACTATACACCAAAAGAAATTGACTATAAAACAGAAACTAAGATAATCCCTATGGAGGATAAAGGAAGTCAAAAAGATGGGTTGAAACCTGAATTGCAAAATGTATTAATACAAAGAGAGCTTGAGTATAGGGCCTTATACATTGATTAAAAAACATAAATAGAGGAAACTCCAACTAAGGATAAAGCCACCCAAAAAGACGAGGCTATTAACAAACTTGCTCATATTTTGAAAAGTATGAACGTTATGCCCACTTTCAAACCTATTAACAATATTTAAAGCTCTCTCAAGTGTGTCAAAGATCCCATAGAACATACTAGTATGGAAGGTGTCTACTTGATGAGTTGCTCCTGTGGTATACTATAAGTAGGAAAAATAGGATGTTCCATAAAAATCAAAATCCAAGAACATTCCACTAACACCAAACATTGTTGTTCATGTTCCTCTATCTTGAAACAACACTTAAAAAAAAAAAAAAAGCACCACATCTCTATAAAAAATGCAAGTATCCTTGCCATAATTGATTATTATCATCATAAAAAGTTGAGGGAAGCAATTGAAATTAAGAAACACCCTAATAACCTAAATAGAGAGGAGTGATGGAAGATCAACGAATTTTGGATTCTTGCTTTAGCATCCTAGTATGTCTCTTACTAACTAGATTTGTGTTTTCTGATTGGTTTCTTTATTTATTTTTCATTTCTCCTTTCTCTTCTATACCTTGGCTTTTCTTTCTTCAACCTTAATATTATATTATTGTTATTACACCTAAACATATTATTACTATTATATTTTATATTAGTTACTAATATTATTATAATATTATAACAATTCTACTACAGTATTTTATAGTTAAATTTATATCTATAACACTTATTATTATTAATTAATTTTCCTTTTTTACATCTCTCTATTAAAGATATCGATTATTAATACTTTCAATACACTCCTCTTGTATCGTACTCGTAATGTTAATATTATAACCTATGATTATTATACAAGCAAATTAATGTTCTACTAATATTAACATTGTAAACTATGATTATTATACTACCATATTTTAATATTATATACCATATTATTATTTTATCATAAAATTATACTATCTTTCTTTTTCTTCTTCTTCCTTTTTCTTTGTAAGGAAAAAAACATAACTTTCCATTAGAAATAAAAAGTTACTTATAACATATGCATCAAAGTGCATTCATCAAAACTGTCCCAAGGACCCAAAAATATGAACTTCCGGTCACACCTATATACTTTCCCTGCCATCTGAAGTAAAACTAAAAATGTCCAAGATAATTTATCGTGACTGTAACATACAAAAAAAATATAGTCATCATATAATATGGAAAATCCATAGGAAAAAAAAACAGAAAGTACTAAAACTAACATCTCTATGTATCTATTGTCTGTTGTTTGTGGTACTATGCATCCCCATAAAATCCAAAAAATATTGTATGTTGTGTTGTGTAGAACCATATTCAAGGAAATAGTGTCATGTATATTATGTCTACATAAAAGACTAGTGTTAATATTCATGTATCATCCCATTTGTGTGCTTAGTAACCTGCCAGGTGCCCAAAAGCTATTGAGTGCCCTCCTTAGATAATATATATACTTTTGTGTTCCTTTCCCTATAGATTTGACAATAAGATATATGATCAAAACCAAGTTTTAACTGCAAAATTTCATCAAGTATGGGAAGTAGTGTGATATTTGTTGAGATTGCAACAAGATGATGGAGCTTAGTGAATAGAGTCGCCTTCACTAAGTGGGCCCGCAGGCTATTTTTGGTGCAAGTCTATTTTTAGACTATGTCTATTTTTAGACATATGGATCATGTCTATGGATTGCAGGTTGCTGTTTATGGATAATTGATCAAGTTGGGAAAAATAGATGGACTTCTATTTTTAGACCACAGTGGAGTGACACCACAGCGGAGTGACTGCTCAGTCTAAATATAGAACAGTCAAATATTATTAGCTCATAATAATATTTAAACTATAAACTTTGTCTTATTCTCTTGGAGCACTTCAGGATGAGCTACGGATGTGGTACATGCAGATCCCAGAAGGAAATACGTGGTTAACTATGGGATGACTAATATTTGCATGCAGGACTTCAGTTAGAACTCAAGTGAGTTGAGTTTAGTGGACTGGAGGTGCAGTTGATGGAGTTGTGTTCAGTTTAGCTTTGTTAAACTGGTTGTATTTAGTCTACCTGGCAAATAGACTAGAGATGAGTTGGTTGAATTAGTTATTAATTAATTCACAAGTTATTAACTCATAATACAACTAATGAATACATCAGTTAACTCAGTTGCATGTCAGTGCATGTTCAGTGCAGCAGGGACAGGTGTTAGAGAATCAGATTGCTATCAGTTGTGACTATAGTTGTGCATCAGATCTTGCACAATCAAGGGATTGAGTATGCCAATGAGTTTGCCCACGTATTTTCCCAAATTGTAGCTTGTGCTCACGTGATTTAGCCAAGGAAATATGTGGTTGCCTTGGAATTATCATCAGTCCTTGAGCAGGTATTGAGCAGCGGAGGCAGGCAAGCAACAAAGGAGATTTGAGCCAGTGATTGATTCAGATCTGAGCTGTATTGTGTGTAACAGAGGTGGAGATACTTGTGAGAAGTATTATTTTGTGTAATGTTACATGAATCAATCATTAATATACAGATAGTTGGGGTTTTTAGCGAGATGCTTTCCCCGGGATACATACTGTGTTAATGTGTGAATGCTCTTGATGTTTTATTGTTATTGATGCTGCTATATTGATGATCAACGTAGAGGAGCTTATGTATTGTGTATGTTTTCCGCAATAGTACATGATCAGGATAATCTCTGTTGAATATGTGTTAAATTATTCAAAATTTCTACATGGTATCAAAGCAGTTGATCATCAGATCTACTATTCAGGAAGTGTTTACATTCTATTTCTCTAGGCAGAGCCTGTAATCGGGCCAGGTAGCCTCTGGATTCATCCTTCCTTTGGAAGGTGAAATATCCAGTCAAAGCCCATACAGTCAATCTCTGTACGAGAAATATTGTGTTCTCACGAATATTAGATCCGAGGCGGTTGAGTTGGTTGCTGGTGGAATTCGAATTTGCAGCAGTGTTTTCTTGGTGACAACGCAGCAATGTCTTTCAGCGGATTGCGATTGGAGTATGCTCTTGAGGGAAGCTCAAACTATATTACATGGAAGGACAGGATGGAGGCAGTATTGGATGATAACGGGCTGAAGGAGTTCATAGATACGGATATCCCAAAGCCTACTGATGCTACTCAAGCTGATGCTGGGCAAAAGAAGATCGCAAAATGTCGAAGGATTCTGTTGGAGGGTGTGAAGGATCACATTGTGTCCAGCCTCCATGGAAAGGCTACTCCATATTTGATGTGGAAATCATTAACAGAATTATTCCAAAGCAAGAGCGATCAGAGGAGCTGGCGCTCAAAGATAAACTCAGAAACATCAAATGCGAGAAGGGTGACAGTATTCCCAAGTATCTCACGAAGTTCACTTAGTGTCGAGATGAGCTGGGAAGTGTGGGGGTTACT